>OU898276.1:169376351-169646351 GCA_918026665.1 Diabrotica balteata | reverse complement strand
ATGTTTTTTCTTCCTATCAGTTTGTTTTTTTACTTCTGTCATTAGACTCCATTTTGTTCTTTGGGCTTGGTGTTAATGTTGGTCCACCTTCTTGTTGTTTTCTTACCTAGAAGCGTGATCGTCAAATCCCTTCCTTTTGCTGCCCACTCCATAATTCTCCTCGATGTTTGAACTCCCAGTGCTGCTGGCGTGTGGATTATCACGATATTTCTTCCCAGCTCCTCCATCTTCGTTACCAGTTTCCTGCACGTTTTTAAGAATTTCACTGGTAGAGATTCTTCCTTTTTGTTTGGGAGAAGTTTGAATCCATACTTTTCCTTTGTGGATCCACGTTCCATCTTCGTGAGCAGACATCTTGACTCTCATAGTTCCCAGGCTGCTCTCCTCGGCCACCTCCGCTGGAGAACCTGGTAGCTGCGGAAACATTACTTTGGCCTTTTCCATGGCTTTGTTTTCCTCGTCGTTCTTGGTGATAAAGACTGCCACGTCTTCTGTGATTACAGAGATGTCTCCTTCTTTTACTATGGTCCTCGTGAAGACCTCCTTCGGTCAATCTTCATTTAGAAACTCTATTGTTTCCTTCTCGTCCTTACATGTTGCCATCTGGTCCGCGATAGCGTCTATCCTTCTTTTAATGGCTTCTGGGTTCTCTAGATCCACTTGAACCACCATTGTCACCATCTTCTTAACTTTCGTGGATTCCATGTTAATCTGCACGCCTGTAGATGTCATGTATACAGACTTCCTTGGTGCCTCTTCTTCCTTATTTTCCTCCACTTCCTCGATATAATTGAGCATGCGATTTCTCAGGATGTCGACCTCCCTCTTTATGGATAGCCTTGTATATGGCACCTTCCTCTTGAATTTTTCGAGTTTCGCTACGCTGTCCTGGAGAAGCTTTACCTTTGATCTAGCTTTGTTGTTCAGTGGCTGTCCCTCTTCCTCCGAACTGGTCGTTTCTGTCCTGTTGCTTGGGTTTCTTTGTCTTAACCTCCGCTTTTTCCATTCATCGTCAGAGTTGCTTCCGCTATCCGAGCTGCTTGCTTCTTCTTCTTCCTTTCTTTCGGTTTCTTTCCTTGGGATATCCTTTCTTATTTTATTTTTTGCGTCCTTCTGCCTGTTTTCTCCTCCCTCTTCCTCATTTTCTCTTGCCTTTATTTCGTTCTCTCTCTTGGTTTGCTGTTTCTCTCTTCCTTTACTATCCTTTACGCTACTTCTGCTTGCGCTATTTCTAGCTCCGTTTTTTTTTTCACTTCTGTCCTCCAGCTTTTTTTCTCTTGAGTTTCTCTCTCTTCTTCTTCTTCTTCTCTCTTCTCTTCTCTCTTCCGTCTTTTTATTTTTCCTTTTTCTTATCTTTCTTTCGAGTTGGGACGTGCTGATCGAGGACCTGTTGATAACAGGTTATCAACAGGTCCTCGTAGCCACTTCGTCTCAGGACCATTTTACTCATGTAGAGTCATACGCCGCCATGTTACCTATCCAACGGTAACTTAACCATCACACATTAGAAATACTAATAATGTAAAACAATTTCAAATTTATAACATTTAAAGGGTTTTTACCCATATATTTTGGTGGCTACTAGCATGTACAACCGTTTGCACTGATGATGGATTGTTTGATCCGAAAACGTTTTGCAATGTGTTTGTGATAGCCCGTTTGAGGCATTTTTATATACCTTTTATAAAGGATTTTAACTAAATTTTTTTTTGATTTATCTAATATTTTTAAATCGGCATAAGCACAATTTTAATTGAAAATACGTTCATTTTGACTTTTAGATTTAAATTAAACTGGTTAGTTTTTCATTTATAATAGTAGATAATTGTTTAGTTATATTAAGTACCCATATTAAGTTTTTTTCTAAATTGTATCCGCTCTTTTCATACACGCCATACGATAATAAATCTTTATCTTTTAGTTTTCATTGAATGGTCGATATTGTGGTTGACTTTTTGAAATTGTAGATCGTTTCGATCGTTCCAGCTTTCAATCTAGATACATATTCTCGTAGCATCATCCATTTTTACCATTAGCTCCACAGTCAAGTTGGGTATTGGACTGTTTAATTAATATTCTTCATTCATTCCAATCTCTAGCTTTCCTTCTCCAGTCAATAGTTTCGCGTTCGCCCAGATCCTCTTCTGCTTGGTCCATATATCGTATTTTTAGCCGTCCTGTGGATTGTTTTCTCACCATTTGTTGTTGGATTAGGATTCTTGCTGGTCCAGAAGGTTCCATACCCTTCATATGACCCATATATCTCAGTCCTCCAAGCTCAATCAAGCTTTACCACATTAGGTTCTTGTAAGCTTGGTTGTAACGAATAAAATGGTTAAAAACACTAAAAATGCGTTACTCTAAAGATATTTGACCATTAGTGAACTATTTTTGTGAAACTAAAGAGAATTGGCAAAAGAAATATAGGAAAACTGATACAACAAAATATGTTTTGTACGAAAATGGGTTATAAATCTGATAGAATACATGTGTCTGATAAAAGTGTGCTAAACTCTCACCATATTCGTTGGATTAGGTATTACGTAATTTTTATGCTTACTCACAAGGGTAAATCTGCGGTAATTGGAAAAATTGCATATACACTAAAGGAATAATAAATTTAAAATAGATGATAGGTTAAGAATAATGTCTACAGCGTTAGTATGGTCATGATTAATTGTTTTTCGGGTTTATAGACCGTGGTTGGAATTATTTTGTTCCTAACTTTCTTGACATTTCAAAGGCTATGCAACAAAGGTAATTGTCCTCTGGGAAATGAGGAAGACTGTTACGACCATTGCCTCATCGTCTTTGATAATATCTATCGGAAGTCGCAAATGAATTGCCAGGACGAAATGATTCCAGACTACGGCCAGTACTATCGCTAAAACAATTTATCATTACAAAACATCGGCTGTGAAAATCTACGCTCCTTTATTAGTGTCGATAGTTTCTACGCATGTCACATTTCTCCATGTAACTTGTTTTCCTTAAAATAATGTAATAACACATGTTTTAGGTGGCTGTGTGGAACGAAGTAGAAGGTAACCCGAAACTTATAACGGCAGCGAACTTCTGCCAGAACGGAAAATTCGCTGTCGTTGGCACTTACGACGGTCGCTGCATATTCTACATAACCGATCAACTGAAGTACCACACGCAGATTCACGTCCGTTCCTCTAGAGGCCGAAATGCTGTTGGTCGAAAGATTAGCGGAATAGAACCGATGCCGGGAGAAGACAAAATCCTAGTAACGTCGAACGATAGTAGAATTAGATTGTATGACCTTAGAGACCTCAACGTTTCTTGCAAATACAAGGGCTACGTTAACATGAGCAGTCAGATCAAAGCGAGCTTCAGCCACGACGGGAAATATATCGTGAGTGGATCTGAAAATAGGGATATTTATATTTGGAAGACCAATCACGATTACTCGAAGTTTTCGTCGGTTAGGCGAGACAGAAACGATTTTTGGGAGGCAATTAAAGCTCATAACGCTACGGTGACTTGCGCTATCTTTGCCCCAAATCCAGAGGCGATCATCAAGATGATGGAGGAAAACCAAAGAAGGGTAATCGAGGAGGAGGAGGGTGAAAATAAGGTATGACAAAGAAAATATTTATTCTATAAATACTATAAAAGCGGATATCTGCTTATATGCAGATTGAGCTTGGTGTAGTTTTGTATGTATTTTGCGGTTAATAACATGCAGACTCTGAGATATCTTCTCAGTTAATCGACGATTGCTAATTTGTCGGAATATTCAGTTGAAGCCGAAGTGTCTTTTGGTCTGTAGATATTTCTTTCAAGTAAACTGTTGATCAAGATGGAGGATAAGTTGTTTTATGTCTGTTATTGACATACAGATCCTATGTTATATTCGCATAAGTTACGTCGATAGGAGTCAAATGCAATGGGCATCCACACTACTGGCGACGACATACCGTGTTGCGAATGCTGGCGTTCTCAACCTATCTCTCTTTCTTTCTCTCTCTCACTCTCTCGCGTCCTCTCTCGCTCTCGCTCTCTCTCTCTCGCTCGCTCTCTCTCTTTGTCTCCTTTTCTCTCTATCTCTTTCTCTCTCGCGCTCTCTCTCGCGTCCTCTCTCGCTCTCTCTGTCTCTCTCTTTCTCTGTCTCTTTCTCTCTGTCTCTCTCTCTGTATCTTTCTCTCTGTCTGTCTCTCTCTTTGTATCTTTCTCTCTGTCTGTCTCTGTCTCTCTCGCTGTCTTACCCTGTTGCTCTCTCTCTCTCGCTGTCTTACCCTGTTGCTCTCTCTCTCTCTCTCTCTGTCTCTCTCTCTCTCTGTCTTTCTCTGTCTCTCTCTCTCTCGCTTTGTCTCTCTCTCTCACCTTTTCCGGTCTTCATTCTTACTACATGACCAGCCCATCGAAGTCTCTGAAGTTTAACGAATTCTGAGATCGGTGCCTCTTTGAACAGTTGGAACTTTAAGTTCATGGTTGTGACTGGATCTCAATACTCCGTTAATAGGTTCAAATATCTTTCTTGGAACTTTTCGTTCGAAGACTTATAGCTTTCGTTTTGTGTCTTCTGTCATCACCCATGTCTGGCATCCGAAACATACTATTGGTCTGATAATAGTTTTGCAGACCCTGATTTTGGATCTCCCTTGTGTGTTTTTGGAGCGCAATTCATGGGCGAGTGAAAAGTAACCTTTTTTTCCCTTTTACTATTCTTCTTTGAGTTTCTAGTTCTTCTGTTCCATCCGTGTTTAATATAACTCCCAGACATGTAAAACTTTCTACAGTTTCAATATCGTCCTCTAATTCAACTGTGCGTCTGTTTCTTCTAGCTCTTGCCTGTGACAGTTTTTTTTCTGTTGAATACTTATTTCTAGTTTGGTCTCTTCTGCCCCTGTTTTTAATTCACATATGTCTGCTGCCCCTTCTGTTCTGCGAGATATAATGCTAATGTCATCGGCATGGGCGGCAATCTGTATTGATTTATTTGTTAGGACATTATCATTTCTAGGAGGAGTTAGGTTGAATAATGTCGGTACCAGCTCGTCTCCTTGTTTTAATTCTTTGACTATTGAAAAGTTCTTAATGAGCTCATTTTGTACTCTGACAGTTGTTGTTCACGAATCCATTGTTGCTTTTACTATACTACGTTCCACGTTTAGAAAATAACATTGCGGAGATAGGGCCATGTATTTCTTATGGACGATAGAAACGCGGCGTTGCCACGACACACAAGCACAATTTAGGGTTGTATAATTTGTATTTTCGTTTCCACAAACATGAATTAAATTAATGTTTTTTAACCCAATTGACCAAAAGTGCCCATTCGAAACAAGAGATGAAAAGTAGAGAAAATGATTTTAATTAGATAAATAGTATTTACAAAAGATAACTTTATTTTATCTTATTTTAATTATAGTAACGACAGTTTATTTGTTTTTCGGTGAGAATACGATATGCCATGAATCATAGAAATCAGTAGAAAATATTGACCGCTTGGAATGCGTATATCTAATTACTAATTGCAACTTAAAATAATACGATGTGCGTATGTCAGCTATTTTATGTCGTTCTCTGACTAATAAAGGCTTTTATTTAGTAATTATTCTGATTTTACAGTTAAATGTTAATTGAAAATAAAAATTCAAAAATTAAGCAAAGGGAATATCTTGGACATCCGTGCAAAAGAGAGTGTCTGAGAGTTTTGGCAACACTGATCTCCATAAGCGTAATGTTATTTTCTTAACTTGAAACAAAGAATAGTAGGATGTATTTTTGGGGGATGCTAAAGCTATGCAATATTTGATATAACTTTTGTCTATTAATTGAGTCGTAAGCCTATTTGCAATCTATGAATATGTTGTGGACGTCAATGTCGTATCCCCACGATTTGTTTAGAATTTGTTTCACTGTAAATAGCTGATCAGTTGATAATTTTCTTTGTCGGAAGCCGGTTTAATATTCCCCGACAATATTTTCAGGAAGTTGTTGGGGTCGTTTATTTAGTATCCAATTATACAATTTTGCACGCTGTTCACAAAAGGGTTATGCCGCGATAATTTTCACATTTCAGTTTATCCCCTTTTTTATAGATTGGGCATATAATCCGGATTTTCCAGTCGCTAGGGATCTTTTTCCATTTATAAATCTTGTTCATAAGCAAATACATTTGTCTTACTAGGTGTTATCCATACCTGGAGCCTTGTTATTCTTCTGTGCTCGTATAACTTGTTTTACCTCTTCCATCGTCGGTTCTATATTTTCTGGGTATCTCTCAATGTGATGCATGTCCATATGCTCTTCATTTTCTTGCTGATCTGGAAGAGTTTGGAAATAGGTTTTCCAGGCTGATTTTATTTCCTTTGGGTCACTGGTTATTTCCCCTTTTTTGATTTCGGCATAGATTTTTTCGGGATTTGTATTCTTCTCTTAAATTGCATAGATATGTATACGCTTCCCTTCTATCGTTGCTTTGGAGATTTTCTTCCATTTTCTGTATATTACCGTTCTCGTATCTTCTTCTCTGTTCGGCATATTTTATCGGCCCTCCATTTTGCATCTTCGTAGCTTGCTCTTCCTTCCATATATTTCTTGTGTTTTCTTTGTGTCGCCTTTTTCTTCAAATGGCAATATTCTTCGGTGCCTAGACTGCCCATACTTGTGTTTGCGATATTTCTGTCTCATAGTTCTGTTTGATATTTTGTCGTCTCAATTTTTGTATATCTAATTGTTTTGTTGTTTGTTCCTGTCTGTCCCTCCTGTTTGTTTGAATTCTACATCTGTATTTTATCTGTACAAGGGGATGTTTAGATCCGCAGCATACTCCTCTTCGGCTCTTTACATCTTGTATACTCCAGTTTTTAGGCGCCAGAAACCTCTCACCCCCTCTCGTCTGCTACATATAGCGCACAATCATTGTACGCCATGCACCCAATGGCTACGTGGCAAAAACCTTCAGGGACGTGAGAGTAGGATTTATGGGCAGAGGCTGATTTCTATTTCTAGAACCACCCACCACTCTTCCGTCGGAAACAGTGGACATTACTCTGAGTTTTGTTACAGTATGATTATCGGCAACCCATACTGCCTCCAAGATCCGAGATACGGGTTGTAGCTTTTCCTTTACCTTGCCTTGGAACGCAGAGGGTTTTAGGTCGTGCAACAGTGCCAGGTTATTTTGTTCAAACCAATCTTCCTCAATTTCTCCATTTCAGTCACTTGACGTATAGCCTCAATGGATATTATGGCTATTGAGATTCCCCGGATCTATGTGTGTGATACAATAGTTAATTAAAATTGATTAAATTGACTATATTCTTCTTAATTTTGAACTTTTTTTCTTAGAATTTCGTTTGATTTTATAACTTTTGTGATACCCAATTTTCATAGATATTCTTCATCTTTTTATATAGACATGACTCTGTCTGTTTTTCAATGTGCCTTCAGTAAGTTGTCATTCCATCGTTTTCGTGGTCTTCCTGCAGATCGTCTTCCTATTGGGGAACCGTCTCTTGCCGCCTTTACTACTATATTTGTTGTCATTTGGCTAGCATAATGATCGTTCCATTCTACTCTTCTATTTCTTACCCAGTTTTTGATGTTCTTCACCTTGCATCTACGTCATATATCTGTACTTCTAGCTCTATCCCATAGTGTCTTACCATCAATTTTTCAATGTTTTCATCTATGCTATTTCTAACATCCTTTTTGTCCTCTCTGTGGCAGGTCTTGTTTTTGCCGCGTATGTCATTATTGGTCTGATAACTGTTTTGTAAATTATGCCTTTCGTTTCTTTCCCGATATTTTTATTTCTTCGTATTGTTTCAATTAGGCAGCCTGCGGCTCTGTTTGCTCTATTCACGATCTTCAACATCGGTTCCGAGCTTTTCGTAGCTAGATAATGTGATGCCTAGATATTTAAACTCCATCACTTGTTCTATTATCTGACCTTTCAGCTTCAATTTACATCTTAGTAAATTTGCTGTTGTAACCATGCAGTTTTTCTTTTTTGGGGAAATTAACATATTAAATTTTCTGGCGGTTATATTAAATTGGTGTAGCATACGTTATAAATCATCTTCACTTTGAGAGAGTAGTATTGCATCGTCTGCGTAGCAGATTATTTTAAGTTGTTTTTCTCCCATTTGGTGTCCTTTTTTAGTTCTTACTTTTTTTGTTTCATCCATAATCAGGTTGAACAATAGAGGACCTAGGGAATCCGTCTTACCCCATTTCCAGCTTCAATAGGGTCGGTTAGTTCTTCTTCTACTTTTACTTTTATTGTGTTGTTTTAGTAGATATTTTCGATCGTTTTGATTATTAGTAGAGGTATCTCTCTTGCATTCAGTAAGTGGATAAAGTCTTTTAATTTTACCCGGTCAAATGCTTTTGTAAGGTCCACGAAACATAGATATGCCGGTTTGTTGTATTCTAATGATTTTTTTGGCACTTGCCTCATTACAAATATAGCGTCGTTGCATGAATTCCCGACCTAAACGCTTATTGTTCTTCTGCTATTGTTATAATTTCATTCAATATATTTGTTATCACTTTAATTGTTAATTTTAGTGTTGTGTTTAATAAATTAATTCGTCTGTAATTTTCCGGATCCGATTTTTCTCCCTTTTTGAAAAGAGGTATTAGCATGCTTGATCTCCATTCTTGAAGAATTCTGTTTTGTTCTAATATTTTTTGGATTAGTTTTAATAGTTGTTTGGTCAGAAATGGTCCTTCGTGCTTTAGGAGTTCGTTTCTCTTTTACCTCTTCCTCCTCAATATTCATTTCTTTGTTTGTCGTCACCTCTGGTGTTGGTGGTACATCATTATTTTTTTGATTAGTTTTAATAGTTGTTTGGTCAGATCTGGTCTTCCGTGCTTTAGGAGTTCGTTCGGTATTCTGTCCTTCGTTTGTCGTCACCTCTGGTGTTGGTGGTACATCATTGTCACCTTTAGCAAATCTGGATCGAAAGTAGTCTACCCATGTTTCCGTTTGAATGTGTTTCGTTTTTATTACTTCGTTCATCTCGTTTTTTTTGTCCTCTGATCATTCTCCATATTTCTTTTGTATTCCGTAGAGCGTGTTTCATCTGTTTTGAGAAACTCTGCCAGTATTCCTTTTTTATTTGTTTAACTAAAGTATTCGTTTTATTTCTCATTCGTTTATAGTGGTTGTATGCCTATTGTGTTTACATTTTGTCTTCACTTCCTCTCTAAACCATGGTGTTTTCTTTTTTGATATGTTAGTGTTCGTTACTTTCCTCTCTCCAAGTGATTATGTTGCTGCGTTAATTATGTTATTTTTGGGGTTTTCCCAGCTTTCCTCGATGTGAGGAAGTCGGAGTCGATTTGTAATATTTCATTCCCAGCGATGTTCTCCGATATTCTTTTCCTGTATAAGTATTCCGTGTTTAGTCCTTCTACTTTGATTTTTGTTTGTGGCTATGGTCGCTACCTACATCTGCTGAGTTGAGGCATCTTACGTGGATTATTTTGATGGATGTATGTATCTGTTGGTTATAACATAATCTGTCGTAGATCTTTGTCCACGGGTATTATTAAATGTATATTTGTGTTGGTCTTTGTGGTCAAAAAATGTGTTGTTTATTCTTAGTTCGAAGTTGATCATCAGTTCTCCATTTTCGTTTTTAACATTCTTGTTATGTTTTCGTTTAATGCCGGGTATTACTTGGTTGCCTATTCGAGCGTTAAAAGCCCCAATATTATCATCTTTCCTCTGACTTGATCTACTACTTGTTGTAATTGGTCGTAAAACGCTTCCCTTATTGTTTGAGGCTTGTTATTTTTTGGGCCGTATACTCCGATGATGTTCAGGTCTTCCTTCTCCATTCTTATTTCTGCAGTTACTATTCTTTCTGATATGTATTTGACACTATTTGATATGATTTTGGTACTTTTGGTGTAATATTAAGGCTACACCTTCTTTGGCTGTGTTTTCTTTTGCTACTCCACTGTAGATTTTTTTGATGAATTTTCATAGATGACTAATAAAATTGTTTCTTTTAGATCGAGGACCCTGTCGTTGAACAGCACACCAAAGGATGCGGGGGTTACGTTCTAATCTCAGCCGACTTCAACGGATGCATCAAAGTATTCGTGAACAAAATGAAGCCTAAACACAGCTCGCTGCCGGTATCCGCAATGGCGTAATCCGACTACTACCAAATTATTTTCATGAATACTGAAAAGCAACAGATTGACGTATTTTAGACATAAATCAAAAAGACAAGTATATTAAGAGAGAGAAAGTTAATCTTGTTGCTGTCTGGATTCGTGAAGTCTTGATTTTACTTTGTGGCCATAATATACTTTTTATTCCTTTATTGTGTATATATTTAATTGTTATTGTTTATACAACTGACAGTCATTGATTTTTAAAGCTTCTTCTCTTTGCAGTGCAGAACATAGTGAAGGGATCTCAAAATTTACCTTAATGCTTTATTTAACGGAGGATTTAGATTGTTCAAATATTGTAATTATTTTTATTTTCAAAAAATATATCTACTCTATTATAATAGGGTGTCGCAGGTACAAAACAATAAACTCTTTTTCTGCAGTATAGTAAACAGTTATAGAACGGGGATTGTGACGGGTAGCTCTTTCGAGGCGACAGACTCAGTAAAACACAGGTTGAAATAAAAATAAATTTATTAATTTTAACGTATATACAACAAATAAAAATCAACTTTGATGGTACACAAGACAAATATCGAACACAGTAGTTAATCAAATCTTGCCCAAGTACTTTCGATCACAAGATCATCCTCAGGGACATTCGTCAGTTGTGGCCTATCCAGCAGTAATAGAATGTTATAAATGTAAATTGGACATAACAAATACACTAAACAAAGACAAACAAACACTTTAAAATTTAAGAAATGGTGCATTCCTACAGCACTCCCGCCTGTAGGCACCTCAGTGTTTTTGCCACCACCTCCCCTTTTACAGATCTGTTAGAATCAGCCTATTTTCCAGCATTGTTTTCTTTGCAGTGAATCAGTATTTTTTTGTGCAGAATTCCGTTGGAATTTTCGAATTCAAATTTGCAGTAGATTACTGAACCAAATGCAAAAAGTAAAAGTGTAAATTTTGAGACCCACTATTTTCATTTAGAGAATAAAACTAATAAGTGAGTAAAAGATTGTTATATTTTGTAATATATTTTGATCTAATAGATAATTTTAAACAAGCTGGGTATATCAAACCAAAAAAACTTATTAACTATATATTTTAGGAAGTTTTTCTAATAAACTAATAATTCATCGAAAACTATTCGGTGAATATCGAAACTATATGATATAAACTATATGACTAAGTTTGTGGTGTGACTTCGCCGTTTTCATTACTTTTCTCCATTCTTCTTTTCCCTGTAGTTGATTGTTCTTCCTATATTTGTTATTTCCATACTCCTTAAGTTTTCTTCCACTTGTCTCCATCTCAGTTTATGCCTGCCTCTAGTTATTTTACCTGGTTGTGTCCATTCCGTTATAACTCTTAATGGATTGCTCTTCTCTCTTCTCATTATGTCTCCATACCATCTAAGTCTCTGTACTTTTATTGCTATCTGTTCTCTTAACTCATCCATTCTTTTATGTTGTGATTCATCCATTGTCTTGCATCTTCTTGGTTTTCCCTCTTTATAAGTTCTGCACATATTCTGTCGTCTCTTGCGTTTTCCCGTTTTTTTTAGTTAGCATATTTTTTCTTTCATTTCTTTATAGGTCAATTCTTCTTCATAATCTTACGTGTTTATTATTGTTTCTCTTTCTTCTTCTGTATCTGTTTGTTGATATATTTCTTCGAAATACTTCTGCCACTTTTCTACTTCTATAGCTCCATTAGTTGTCCGTCTTCAGTTACCTAGTTTTAAATATTGGTACAATTGGGTCTTTTATTTTCTGTTTCTATGTCGTTCATATTTTTTTTTACTTTTTTATGTTTCTTGGATTTAATTAATTTTTTTTTACTTTTTCCTTTGACTTTTGTATTTTTGTCGTTTTTCTTCTTTGCTTGTGCTTAACCATTTCAATCTTGTTTTATTCTTTTCCTCCACTGCTAGTTTGCACTCATCGTCAAACCAATTATTTCTTCTTTTGTTGTGCATTTTGCTACTAACCACTTTCTCTGCTGCTCTATTCCTTGTTTGAATTTTTCAATTGTTCTTCCATTGGTTGTTTCTTAAACTGTATCTCTGCATTTATTTCTTTACAAGTCTTGTTTACTTTTTCCTCTTCCAATTTATCTACTTCCTATCTTCTCTGTACTTTTTATCTTTCATTCTTCGTTGATTTCGTTTTACATTTTGTAATCACTAGCATATGGTCCAAATCGATGTTGGCAACTCTGTGAGATCTAACGTCGTTTATTGATTGCTTGTATGTTTATTTAATCAGTATATGGTCTATTTGATTCCCCTCCAGGCTTCCTGGTCTCATCCATGTCATTTTGTGTATGTTTTTGTGTTTATATCTCGTGCTACTGATGTTCATGTTTAATGCCGCTGCTAACTTTCTTCCTTTCTTCATTATTGTTTGTTGTGTTATATATTGAGTTTTTTCCCTGCAACCTCTCTGAAAATTTTCTTTGCCTGTTTGGGCGTTGGAATCTTTATCACCATAAAAGCCGTTCCCCCACATTTCTGTTTCTCTTCGCCTGCTTACCATACTGTATAATTTTTCTTTTTGATTTTTACATGTTGCCCGATCTGGTTTCCTGAATTACTGCAGAATCTTTTTGTATTGGTTTAACTTTGTCGTTACTACTTCAATTTTTCCTGCTTTGCCTTCCAACGAAATAGAATGGATAATCTTAGTACCTGCCCCCAAAAACACGACGTTCTCAAATCCTGTCATGAACCCCCTTCCTGTAGTTATTTAGGCTATTTAAAACTTTATTCCGGGTCAAAGAGAGATTTTACTGACCAAAGATAAGGAGAGACGTCCTCAAATACATTCGTTCTTGCCAACTTTGTGGAGCTCAGAAAGCTCAAATGTTCCTCAAATGGGCTTAATGGGAAATCAGAAGAAAGCCGAGTTCCCGTGGCAAATAATTGCAATTGATCTTATCGGTCCCCTAACGCGCAGTAAAAAAGGTTTTTCTTGGTTACTCATCGTGACTGACTGGTTCTTTAAATACACTTTAATACAACCCTTACATATAGCTGTTGTGAACAGGCATGACAAATCGGTCGTTGCTTATGGGTTATTTTTAAGGCATCTAGCAAAATATGTAGGCATGGGTGGCGTGAAGTGAAAGTAATTTTCTAAGAGGAATAATTAAGGAAATTTTAAACATGCTTCAATATCAGATACATATTTTAGAGGTTTCACAGATATAGCTTCTGGAGGGAGTGACTTGTTATTTTTGATATTTCAGCATTATGTTCTGGAGTTATTAATGGTTCATTTTAATTTTTATTTGATCATACTAACCGTTTGTGAAATGTATCATTCCATTTTGTTGATGAGTTGTTATAAGATAATTTTCACTAACGTTTACTAAATAGGTCAATTATTGTTGAATATCATGCCCATTTACTTTTAAATCGTTTTGTAGTTTTTCAGTTTGTTGATTTAGCATACACATATTATGACAGACGCTTCATAATAATTATGGATGCTCCATAATAATTGGCTTCATAGATGGAATCTGAAACATTTATTCAAGTGCTTGAAATAAAGAGAAACGACATTAAGTAATTTGTTAAATACCACTTAATACTATAAAAAAACAATCGAATCGACATATAAAAGAAATGAATATTCTTTATTATGTCTGTAATATAATGTAATATAAATGTAATAGGTAAAAATGTTAAAGAAGCTTTAAAAATTATTTCAAAAATATTAAATCAGGTGTTGTTCATTGAATACAATTAATGTATTGTTTATAACTTAGTGTGGTGCTTTAAGACGCATTTGATTGTTTTTTAATAGTCTGGCAACATGTGCTGTCCTCTATCTACTTTGAGTTTCGTCTCTCTATTCTCTTGATCGCGTTTTCTTCCCATCCCTCTACAATTGTATATTAACACTTTGACTGTCATGAGAAGCATGCTGTGATGCACGGCCAATTTGATTCTGTTGCCGCGAGAATCAGCTTTTGATTCCCGCTTGTATGTTATTTATATGGGATAGAAATATGTCCGGCTGGAAGGACCCTCTTTTTTCACTATGTCGGCAGTCTAAGTGTTAAAGCGATTAAACTACCATTTTCTTGATTTGTCGTTCTTGTTATCAATTTTTTTGTATTAAGTTATAGTTTATCTGTTATAGACACATTACTCCCTCTTTCTAAAAATATATAAGTATACGTCTATTAACAACTTGCGATGAAATATTTTGCTAATATTTCATCGTCATAAAATGACAACGCCGTCTGGTTTTAACTTATGGATGAGTTTTGGAATGTGGTGTCAGTCTTTTCTGTTGAAATTGTTATTCTAGTATTCTAGTTAAAACACTAATTTAAAAACCATATGATCACAGTTCGTAGTGTAAGCGTTTCCCTTGTGGAACGATAAATGATGGTTAAATTTGTGATGTTAATCTTTTTGTTTATTCTGCTGAAAAGGTAAATGATCTATACACACTTACTACTACAGTACTTGACAATGCATAAAAAAATTTTTTGTTGTTTTATTTCAAAAGTAATTTTAACAGTATTTCTTTTCCGGTGTTGTTTTAAAGTTCCAATTCGTCGCTTTTCTGGCTTAGTCGTTCAGTGATGGTAATCATTTCGTCTTCATTCGCTGCTGTATAAGTATGTCATCTGTGTATCGCAGGTTGCTGATTTTTCTGCCTCCTATAGTGATTCCTTCATCCCATTCGTCTTCTACTTTTCTCATTACATATTCAGAATATATATTGTATAATACTGGTGATAGTATACACTCCTGTTTAGTTCCTTTCTTTTATTTGAACGCATCTGAATATATTCCGTGTATTTTAACTTTGGCTCAGTTTTTATCATACAGATTTCATATGCATATTTCTTGATTTTTTTCTGTGATGATGTTCCCCTGTTGATTTTGCAGTTTGCTAGCTGTGTTGGATTTTTGAAGACCAGCTGCTTGTTTTACCTTTTTATGTATATTAAATGTATCGTGTTCTTGTTCCGACAACTCTATCTCTTCACACTGTGTTTTCAACCAATTTTCTGTCTTTTCGTATTTCGGTTCTTATTTGTGTCTGAATGTTTTGTTACGTTCTTTTGTTATTCTTTGATTTTCTTATTTCTTCCATGAGTTGCAGTATATTGTCGTTCATCCAACTTTTCCTCTTCTCTTTGTTTTCTATTAGATTTTTCTCTGATCTTGTTAAAGGTTTTACATATATTCTGGAGTAATTCTTCTGGATCATATGGTTTGCTTCATGTTACTTAGCTTTTCTGAAAGAATCCGCGTCACTGTCTCTTTTGTTTCCTTATCTTCTAGTCTTTTTATATCACAGTTTTTGTTACTATTCTTTTTTGAAACGTTTTTAAATCTAAACCTAAATTTGCCAATAACAGGAATATGATCTGACGATACGTCAGCATCGAGGTAACTGTTAACTAATAGGCATTCATTACAGAAACTCTTTATGCATTATGCAATCCCATTATGCAATCAATTTGATTCCTTATTTTGTGTCGTGGTTGATTTTGCGGAGAGACCCAAGTATACAAACGTCTTAGTGGTGTAATTTGAAGAACGTATTTAGTACTGCAAATTCTTCTTCATCTACAAATAGTTTTAATCTTTTTCCCCTTTCATTTCTCTTCTATAGACCAAAATCACCAATTAATTCACCGCTTTTCTCTTTCTACCAATCTTGGCATTCAAGTCAAGAATTGCTCTACCCCTACTTCTGGTTTATCGGTAGTTTCGCGTTGCCTGCTGCATTCTGATGTCATTGACCACTTTCTTGGTTCTTCTGCCTTCGAGACCGCCAATTTCTTAATCTCAGGACAACAGAGTGCCCTTCCACTTACCAGCTCACCCGTCCGAAGCCGTTGCCGAAGCCGTTGGCCAGTAAATGGTGGATTACTTATCCCGATAATAGTTATTATATATATTACTATAGTCTAGATATCTTTCATATTGGAATCATCTGACTTCCATGTACTGTTTTTTAATGTATAACAGTAATCTTTGTCTGAAAAATACTTCTGCCATTTTTCATAGATCGCATTACTTGTAACAGCCCGATTTCTACCTTTCTGTATCTTTTTCAATCTATATTATTGATATCTTTCTAAGAAGTTTAATATCTTTTTAATTATAATCTGTTTTTTTATATATATGTATTGTCATTTCCCATTTATAGACCTATTTTACTGTATCATTATCCACAAGTGCATACATTTTTCATTTCCTACAAATTTTACGTTTGATAATACTATTTTCTCCGATTTTTTATCTAGTCTGGCTTATTTTTTCTTTATTTGAATGTTTTTTTTTGTAAATATGGTATTCGATATTCATTTTTGATTTATCGTATTAATTATTGCGTCCGCCATATTTTCTGTTGTATTCAATGAGTTTTTTCTTGATATCTAGCAAAAAGAGCAATCTTTTTATACAATGCAATACAGTTTAATAAGGTAAATCGTGTGATTTTGGTGCTTACCATTTTAGCGTAATTTTTGTATGTAGTTAGGCTTAGAATAGTTAATACGTACTTTGTTTGACCCAGTTATGAATTATATAAAAGATGTAATATATTTTTAGTAATTTTTAATCAATTTTAGTAATTTTTATTCCTAAACTTTGGTTTATAAGAGGCTTGCGATATTAATTTTAGCTGTTGTTTTTTTGTGTACAATTTGTTGTTAATAAATAGTAAAAAAAGTAATAACTTGTTTTATTCCATACTGTATATGACATTTGAATGACATGACGTTGTCAAAAATCACTAAAATACTTCAGAAGGCAGAGAATTTAGTAATAAATATTTTCAGAAGGTTCTGAAACTGTTTTCTTGTTGCATATTGTGTTTATATGGGATTAAGCCACAATTGATTGTAATAAGAACTACATTTTTGACTACAAAAAATTTGACGCTCTGACTTCCAATTCGAAAATTCTGACGAATTTTCGTAATACCAAGAAATCAAAAAGTGACATAGCCTAAGATCCCATTACAGAATCACTACGTTGTTATACTACTACTATCGGTTTACAGCGTTCTCCGACTCCTAACTGTCATTCTTCTCTATTTAGCCATAGACCTGGAGGGATTTCTCTTTCTTCTAGTTCTTTTCAATTCCCTCTCTCCAGCTTCTTCTCGGCCTTCCTCTTCTTCTTCTCCCTTGTGTGTCCACGTCAGAATCTGTTTCGTAATCCTGTCATCTGGCATTCTCTGTAAATGGCCGTACCATATTAACTGTTTTGTTTTTATGTCATCAACTATTTTATGCTTGTCTCCCATCATTTCTCGTATTCTCTCATTTGGTATCCGACCTCTTCTTGATTTGCCTGCTGCTCTTCTCCAGAAGTACATTTCTGTTGCTAGTAACAGTTTCTCTGTTCTTTGTTTCATTGGCCAAACTTCACTGCCATATGTGATTACACTTTTAAGTATGGTGTTGTATATGAGTTGTTTGTTCGCTTTAGATATTGTTTGGTCCCACAGAATGCCGTTCATAATGGATATGGCTTTTCTACCCTGTATGTTTTTGTCTTTTATAGCATCATCGAGTGTTCCATCTTGAGTTATGTTCATACCCAGGTACTTGTATTCATCACATTGTCTAATATAATGGACTGCTTTGTTCCTCCAATACACATGGCTTCAGTTTTCTTAATGTTGACTTCGAGACCCCATTTGTTATATTCTTCTATTAGCTTCCAGCTCAAGTCGTCATGATCCTGAGCAATCAGTATTCGGTCATCAGCGAATCATAAGGTGTACAGTGTAATCTCGTCATTGAGAGGGATTCCCATGTCATTACATTTTCTTTTCCACAGCTTGAGTGCTTGTTCCAGATAAATTTTGAAAAGGGTAGGCGAAATATCCTAAATTCCTCAGATATCCTTGATCCAGTTTTAATTTTTGCAGTCGCTCCATTATACAGACTTTGGACTGCTTTGATAAGACCATGCTTATTGTTGGTTTGCTGTAGGGTTTACCATAGTTTACTGAGGGGTACACTGTCATATGCTTTTTGTAAGTCTACGTACACCAGGTGAACTTCTTTATTAACGGCTGTTTTTGTCTCAATAACTTGCGTAATAGAGTACAGGTGGTCTACTGTGGATCGCCCAGCTCTAAAACCAGTTTGCTCCTCTGCTTCGTAATCTCTATAACATTTTTTATTTTGTTCTTAATAAGTTTCCCATATATCCTACTTATTTGTGTGGATAGTTGATATGATCGATAATTTCTATTCTTTTGGTAATTCGGCCCCATTCAAGCAGTCTTGAAAGAGTTTTCTTAACTGTTCCTGGAGTTTATCTGTACCGGCTTTCACTAATTCTGAAGAGATGTCACCAGGACCAGGGGATTTTCCATTTTTCAGGGATTTGGTTCTTTCTTTCATCTCTGATTTACTGATTTGTAATGGTGATGAATTTATACGTATACCTATCGTGTTGTCTTCCATGTTAGTAAATTCTTGTACTTTGTTCTGTTAGTAATTTTTTGAAATATTCTTCCCATTTTTCTGTTGTTATTGGTGATATAACGTCTTTTTTCTTATTATTTCTCATACTTTTAATCAATCACATATATATGGTCATAGTATAGGTCATTACCTCTCCTATCCATTCTTGTTACTCTGCAGCATCTTCGCGGACATCCCATCTCTGTTTTTCTTGTTTATAATCTAGTTTTCAGCCACATATGTCATAGTACTTTGCATTAATGTTTTATAAATTTGTGATTTTGTCTTCATATTTAGGTGTCTATCTCATTATAGGTACTAGTGTCTGATTGCTGTTCTTGTTTGTCCTAATCTTTGCGTAATTTCTTCCTCTGTTGTTGCAAACCAAAAGTATTTGAGTTTATCCTTTCCTTTGATTGTTACGTTGTCATCAATTTGTAGATCTTCTATATCTTATTCACTTACAGATAGGTACTCTGTTTTCGCGAAGTTAATACCACCGCGGCGTGGTTGCATTCCAGGAGTTTTATTGAAAAGGATTAGAGATGGTTCTTCATAAGCCACTTTTGTTCTATTTTGTCGAATATTTATGACATTATAATTTTCGTCACAATAAGACTTCTTGTACATTATTTTGTATGGCTGGCCTTTCTCAACTCTTCGAATTTGTATTTTGTTCCATTTTACATTGTCTCCGGCTTCATTTACATTAAAATTTTTTCCCATTTTTTGTAAATTGTTTACTACATACAGTTTGGCTATTTCTTCTGTAGTGTATGGTCATCCAGTTTTCTTAGCCAAGCTAATTATTAGTACCATTTGCGACGGAATATAGAGCGAGTTTCCTTTCAGGTATCTTTTTTTTTTATTTTTCTATGAGGGCATGCATCGCATCACCCTCATTTTGAGTATGCCCAAGACATAATAACATTTGCAGCAAGACATAATAACATGGATATCACAGAAACAATATTAGCGGATGACCTTGCCATTATGGGAGAATACTTTCGCAAATGGATGCTACGGCCTAATGCAACGAAAACCGAAGTGTGCTGTTTCCATATGAATAATGCTCAAGACAACAAAAAACTCTCCGTCCACTTCGAAAACAGACCGCTCACTCATAACTCAACACCAAAATATCTTGGAGTGACTCTGGACAGAACATTGAGTTTTAAAGAACATCTTCAAAGAACGACAGCAAAGCTGAAAACGAGAAATAATATAGTCCAAAAGCTATGTGGCACTACATGGGGGTCCTCAGCCTCCGTACTCAGATCATCCGCTCTCGGACTTGTATACTCGGTGGCTGAATATGCTTCCCCGGTATGGCTCAATAGCAAACAAACACAAAGATTATTGACACTCAATTAAACCAGACAATGCGAATGATCTCAGGTACAATTAGACCCACACCGAACTATTGGCTTCCCATTCTGAGTCACATTCCACCGCCGAAACTGCGAAGAAGTCATTATCTTCTCAGATAATATCGAAAAATTGAGGCTAACCATCAACTACCCATCCATCAAGATAAGTTTGATATCGAAATAAACAGACTGCGCTCCAGATATCCTCCATTGCTAAGAGCTAACTTCTTACATCAGGAACATTTCAACCTGACCAAAGCTTGGAGAACACAATGGGAGAGCGACTCACCACAGGAAGCACATCAAATGGCCTGTATCGATCAGAAACCGCCAGGCTTTGAACTGACCCGCAATACATGGACAATGCTAAATAGAATAAGAACAAGCAGCGGTAGATGTGTTGACAGCTTATATAGATGGGGAAAAGCCTTACTCCTGAGTGTGACTGTTGTGCGCAACGACAGACCGTCCGTCACATTGTTGAAGAATGTCCCCGGGCCCGAAGGCACTGGAAACCCCGAAACTCTGGAGTTTTCGATGAGTTCCTGAGTGTGTATGATTAAAATTAAATTACATCACGGTGGATCGTCATTTACCAAACATATTGTAACGTCACTGTAAGATCAACCTTTTTTGTCCTTAGCATTGGAGCACCTCTAAGCGATATCAGTTTTATTAACTATTTTACGACCAAGCTGGTAACAATAAAAAAATCATACCCAGCTTAAATGTTTACCAAAGAAAAAACTACCAATAATGAATAGAAAAAAGCTCTTTCAAAATAATACAATAATGTAATGACCTTCGACTTAAATAAAATGTAGAAACGACAGAATATTTAATAAGAACTTCATTGCTTCTTTGATGTATCTAACACAATGGGCAAATAAAATATATTCCTTTGATTTCTTTTCATTCACAATAACTTCGTTCCTTTACATTTGTCTATGTATTTTAGGGAGCATCAAAAGAAAAAAAAAATGAATAAATTGGATATACTTTTTATTCACATAAAGAAAAAATATCTTGGATACTAATCTACTTCTCAAGTTGACAATATTAAAAAATATTTGATTTTGATATACAGGGTGATTTATTAGTACCAAGATGTATATTTTACTCATTTATCTAAGAAATATAAAACATTTTATATAAAAGAGTTTGTTAATACATGTCTGTATATATAAGAATAATTCTAGAATATGTCGGGTGATTGAAGTTAGAAAAAAGAAAAGCTTTTTTTTTTAATAATATATTATTATATCATTTAAATATACAGTGTGTTCCAACGAAAATTTGACTCCCTCAGAAACTGAAAAATTAAGAGTTACTGAGTTTGTCTATGTCAATTTGTATTAGAAGGGAGACGAATTTGCATGCAAAATTCATGCCCTCAAATGTAACCCCCTAGTGCCCAGCATCATCATCATCATGATTGGTGCTACAGCCCTATAAAAGAGCCTAGACCTTTCTAAGTCTATTACGCCAGTCAGTTCTATCCATTGCCAACTGTTGCCAGTTTGCTGCGCCTATTTGTCTACCATCCTCATCTACACCATCCCTCCATCTGAGTTTTGGTCTACCCCTACTTCTACTCCCCACAGCTTGTAACATAAGGATTTTTCTAAGAGGGTTGTTCTGCGGTGATCTTGCCAGATGTCCTGCCCATCTTAGTCTTCCTATTTTTATGAGAGATACTACGTCTTTACCACCAAATATATATGTGATATATCTCATAGTTGTACCTCCTTCTGTAAACACCATTTTCTTATTTACCCTTCATTTCACCTTCGATTTAATACTTCGACATTTGTTATGTGATCTGTCCAGGGAATTTCAAGTAGTCTTCTAAATACCCACATTTCAAAGGCCTCCAATCGGTTTGGCCTTTATGATCCAGGTTTCTACACCATATATTAGTATGGAGTAAATGTAACATTTTACAAAACGATATCGAAGCGTTAAGTTGAGGCTGCTGTTGGTTAGCAAGGTTCTCATATTAGTAAATTCTATTCTGGCTTGCTCAATCCTGCTACGTATCTCTATGTCTGGATCTAGATCTTCAGTTATCCAACTACCGAGATATCTAAACTTGGGGACCTTTTGGATGCTCTTATTGTTTACTCTTATATTTAATTGCATATTTCGTGTTCTACTAACTATATAAAATTATGACTGTATCATCAGCATAACGAAGATTACTAATAGTCTCTCCGTTGATTTTGATTCTATCTTCAGAAGCACTTAAGGCTCTATCGTAAATCATTTTAGAGTAAAGATTAAAAAGGAGGGGTGACAAAACACAACCCTGTCGTACACCTTTTTCGATTGAGAAATATGATGTAGATTCCTGTCCTACTTTCACAGATGCCACTTGATTCATATAAAGGTTCTTTACAATTTATCTATCGAACGTTCGTGGAGCAATTACTAATTCTGAATGATTAACACAATTACGCTTTTTGGTAATCTATAAAGCATAGGAAGACATCTTTTTGTTGATCTCTGCATTTCTTAAGCAGAACAGTTAAGCTATAAAGTGCTTTTCTTGTGCCAAATCCTTGGCTGAAACCGAACTGTGTGGGGCTAATATGTCTTTCACATCTGCTGTTGTATATTCTTGTGTGAATTATCTTTAAGAAGAGTTTTAAGATCTGACTCAATAAGCTGATCATTCGAAATTGGTCGCAACTATTAGCGTTTGGCTTTTTTGGGATTAGTATAAAGGTTGATTGAAGCCAATCCTGTAGTATTTGACCGGACCCATAAATGTCATTAAAAAGATCTACCAAGGTGTCTATATTGTCTTTACTCAACATTGTTAGAACCTCTATGTATCTGTCGTCTGGGCCTGGTGCTTTTTCTCATTTGCTCTGTTTGATTGCCCGTATAACTTCTCACTTCAATATTAAATAGTTTATTTACGGTTATACCAAATACAATAATTACAATCATTAAATAAATCATATCATATTAACAGTTTTAGAATTCAATAATAATTATACACAATTTACACAAATAAATAGTATAAATAGCAAAATGACAGTTTACAGTGACAGCCTACATTGTATTTAAAAAAGATTTTTTCAGCTTTTTTCGAAAACTATTCGGAGAGCTAGAAAAAAAAGTCTACATCTAAACCATTTCCAGATTGACACATTCGTCTTATAGTATTGTTCTTAAGCTATTTTCTTGTGGCATTTTAAATTAATTACTATTTAACTGGGAATAAGTCACAATTAAAGATAAAAATACGTTTATTGACGTTTCAATTTCCACTTCGGAAATCGTTCTCAAAATGAATTTTGAAAAAAAACGATTTCCGAAGTGGAAATTGAAACGTCAATAAACGTATTTTTATTTTTATCTTTAATTGTGGCTTATTCCCAGTTAAATAGTAATTAATTCGTCTTGTAGGTCTATATATCTTATATATTTTGGGGGAGAGTTCACTTTTATATTCACTTTCAGAGTTTCTTCTAGTCTTGTCTGAGTATAGTTGCTGTGTGTAGTTTCTCCAATGTTGAAGTAGATTCTTTGGATCAGTAACTAATTTATTGACCTTCACAATACTGTTAAAACTGCAAGGTTTTGTATGATCTGTCACTTCTTTAACAAGTTTATGTATTCTAAGGTGGTCATGATTTTCTTCAAATTCCTCCATTTCTGCATACCTGTCTAACAGTCACTGTTCTTTAGCTTTGCGACACTCTTTTCGTATTTGTCGGTTAATCTGCTGATGTTTGGTTCGGTCTTTGTTTTTAAATGATCTTCGACCGTCCATCATTGATAATGTTTCGTCAGTCATAAAGTTCTTCTTTTTGTACTTTTAGGAAGCGATCAGAGACTTGGTGGTGGTTACGATAGCTTTTTTAATACAATTTCATTTATCTTCTATACTGGCCGGTTGTTTAGAACTTGCCGTGATATCCGCTATTGCCTCATTTAAATTTTCTGTGACTTTAAGTTTACCGTTAGGTTGTTTTAAGCTGTTTATATCAATTTTCTTTATGGATTTTCTTTTAATTTTCTTAAGCTTAATTTTCAATTTTCCTACTACGAGATTGGTGATACTACGAGAGTGTCCCATAGAGAAAAAAACCTTTCAAATAATGTGCCACTCGAACACACAATTTTGTATGAAAATTCATCCCCTCCCAATACAAATTACCGTGTTTTTTTTTTATTTTGAAGAAACTGTTGGTTTCTGAGTTTCTAGTGGGGGGTCAAATTTTTGTTAGAACATACTGTATAAAAACTATAAACTATACTAAACTGTATCGTTAATAACTATTGGTTATAATACATTCTTATTTTTGATTAAAGAGTCGTAATTTTAGATCTTGAAAGTAAAATTATATAGAGTTTGACCTGTATGATACGAGCATCTTTGGTAAGCCTTTAAAACATTTTTAACTTATGCTTTTATAGACTATTTATTTCATCTCTTGTAACAAATGAGTAATACTTTTTCTTAGTACAAATGGTCTACCTCTTACGTAATATTTACATCATATTTGGTTCCGAATGTTATAAACTTAATACAATATGATTATGCTTTGATTCACATATTTAGGGGTCCTTTAGCTACGTCTCTTTTGACAGTTCTCCAAATACTTTAAGCTACAATGCAAATAAAATATATTTGGTCTACCTTTGGACATTTTTGTCGGGAAATATTTTTTTTTGATCTGAAATTAATAATGTAAATCAAATCTAATAAATTAGTCTAGAAACAATCTTTTATGGCGTATTTTACATGAAATACTAAATTTTTTTGAGAATAAACCACAATATTTACAATTAAACTTACAGATATAAATTAGCATGAACATATAATCGTTCAGATTCCAAAAAATCGACTAATTCCTGTTTTTTATCAAAGACATGATAAATTTGGATATGTCAATTTTAGAATTAGTTGAAATATAATATAATATATAACGGAAATATTAAATGTAAATAAGAACTATACTTTATACAAAAACTAGGTAATGTATTTATGAAGCCATATGGAATAACTCAAAGATAAGTAAAAATGAGATTCTGTGGATATGTGCCACAGCATCTTAAGAACAAAGTATACAATCAATGCGTACTCCCTGTTCTTACTTATGGTTCCCAAACGTGGACATTTACAAAAGCAAACATGGACCAAATCATAAAAACCCAAAAAGCAATGGAAAGGCAAAAGTTGCACATATGACTAATGAATAAAAAGAGAAACAAGTGGATAAGAGAAAAAACAAAAGTGAGGGATGTTAGACAAGAAGTTGCAAAATTGAAATGGAGATTTGCCGGACACAATATACGACAAAAAGAAGACCGATGGAACAAAATTCTTATAAGTTGGAGACCGTGGGAATATAAACGAACCAGAGGAAGGCCCCAAATGAGAGGGGCAGATGATATCAAGAAGCACGTGGGCTCTAGGTGGATAACTGTAGCGACAGACAGAGAAGATTGGAAAAGGATTGGGGAGGCCTATGTCCAAAGATTGACCTAAGAAGGCTAATTAGATAGAGAAGTAAAAATGAAGAGAATATTATCATCTAGTCTCCAACGTCTAGTGCTAATCTGAATCCAATTTATAGTAACTCTTTTAATGTCCTTGGTCGATTTAGTCGGGGTTGACCTGTTTTTTAGCTTGTATTCGGGGTCTCCTTTCCATAATTCTGTTCGGTCACCGATCATCAACGGCTCTTGCTACATGACCTGCACAATTCCATTTCAGTGTTTTTGTTCTCTCAACAATGTTTGCTACTCCTGATCTCTTGCACATAGTAGTATTAGGTATTTTCCCGGGATGGGTGTCGGTACTAAAAACAGAATCTACTAATTTGAGAGTGTATGATGAAAGTGTTAGATGAGAAGTGGAAATGGTTCGAAACCAACCGCCTTCGGCGGAGGGGCTAGAACAAGTATGCGATGGGGGCCAGTAAGGTAGACCCACAAAGGGTAGGGATAATGGTTACGGCAGGTTACTGGTGGAATGCTGAGATTGTGAATGCAAGGTTGGAATGCGTGGCCCTGTGTCGCAGGGTCCAGCGTGCAAGGAGACGTAGAGGTCGATGTAAAAACTCTTAATTTGGCAAACTCCAGTACAAAAGTTTGGATGTAGAAATTTTACTTCGAGTAGGGACTTATGGTTCCCGGTCAGTAATCCAATTACATCTCTCTCTCTCTCTCTCTCTCTCTCTCTCTCTCTCTCTCTCTAATCTACAATACTTACTGTGGATATGAAGAAAAATTGTCTAAATAGTAGAAAATGTGGGAAAATTCTTGTCTAATATTCCTTAACTACATTGTTTATATTAAACAAAATTATGTAAAGGTAAAAAGGAAAAATAATAACATAAGTAAAAAGACCTAAACGAGTATTTAAAATTGTTATGAAATTGAAAACGTATAACTAAAGAAAACACATAAGGTAGATATATTCAAAACATTCTATACAAAATAAAAAAATTATATAGGACTTTCAGCCCTACTATTCTTCTTGCTTATATGTTATTTTGGCAAATTTTAGTTAGATGCATTCAGTTGGTGAAACCGTTAGGAAATTCTAAAAATGAGAGTGGAGTCTTACATAATCTTAAAATTCTTCCATACAAATAATTAGTTAATAGATGTAGTTTTTTAAATACATCTAAATTTACCTTTTATGTTTAAACTTAAATACTAGTTAAAATCTAAAATTAAGGTATCGTATCATTTGATTAAGACGACACGGCTGTTAAAATTATAAAAAGGGAACAAATACCAGTGTTAATACCCGGTCCATAATGGATTACATAATATACTTACAAATTACCCCTACCGTATTAATTGTTTATAAAAGTATTTAGCATCATATATCCCTAATTATAATTTGATCCATAACTTGCATCCTAACTTTTACAATTTTTTAAGAAAGTATTGGTATAGATAATATTATTGGCGTTTAACTACATAATTCTGACTGTCTGAGTGATGCACAGGAGTTTGCTTATGTAAGATCAAATGGGAGGTATGAAAGAAAACAACCATACTGGTGGAACGAGCAGCTTGAAAATCTGAGGACAAATTGCATGAGAGTAAGAAGAGAGTGTAAGAGGTCACGAAAAGTACAAGCAAGAGATTTGGAGAGAATAAATGAATTAAAACGAATGCAGTATCAATACAGGAATGAGATAAGAAGATCTAAGAAAGAAAGGTGGAATAGCCTGCTTCAGGACCTCGAAAAGGATATCTGGGGACAAGACTTCAAGCTTGTCTGTACTGAATTGAAGGGGAAAAGACATCCATCCCCCCTGCCGAGGAGGAAAAACTCCGTTTAATACGGGAACTCTTTCCTCAGGTGGAGGATAGGCGTGAAAGTGTCATTCGTTTCGTAGATGCGTAATCTCTTACTGAGTTGGAACTCGGTGAGGCTGTTGGACGGATAAAGATCCGAAAAGCACCTGGCATAGATGGAGTCATGCCGGAAACAAGACTCGCCACTCTAAGGTACCCCTAGGATTTCGGTCAATTTGCCTTCTTAGTTCGATAGCTAAATTGTACAAACAGCTTGTAAAAGGCCGCCTTGAGCAAGAGCTAAAAGAAAAGCATGCGCTAAGCGACCACCAATATGGTTTTAGCGCCAAAAGGTCCACCATAGATGCGGTCATAGAAGTAACTACTTAAGTTACGCAGGATACAAAGAGATTGGTGGCTCTCATCCTGCTTGACGTCAAAAATGCCTTTAAGATGGCATCATGGGAAAATTATGTCCAGGCTGAGAGAAATGGACGTTAGTGAGTACCTGGTCAACGTAATTAAAAGATACTTTACTGACAGGTCTATAAGAGAAAAAGATACCAGCATTAGTGTGTCGCAGGGTGTTCTGCAGGGTTTAGTACTAGATCCCATCCTGTGAATAGTTCTGTACGACGGGGTGTCGAGGCTATAGATGCCAAGGGATTGCACTTTTGTAGCTCATGCCGATGATCTCGCACTGGTTGCAAAGGTGAGTCAAAAAAACCGACATGTCTAGTGCGGCTAACACAGCCCTGCGTCGCATTAGTAGGTGGATCAGAGAGAACAATCTACAGCTAGCGACACAGAAATCTGAGGTGTTAGTTCTCAAAGGGAGCCGGGAAAAATCCTCTCTTTGCTTTATAGTGGAAAGTGTGGGGGTTACACCGGTTAAAATCGATTAAGTATCTGGCAGTCTGGTTGTCGGAAGGACTAAGGTTCGGAATACATTTATCCAAAAGACGGTAGAGAAGGTGAACCGAAATCTGGAGGCGTTGATACGGCTGATGCCAAACATTGGAGATACAGTTAGCATCAAAGGAAAGGTGCTAAATGGAGTTTTCCAGCCGGTCGTAACCTACGCTGCCCCGTGTGGTGTAGCGTACTAAATACTGCGAAATACGCTAAGTTAATGGAGAATTCGAAGAAGAATGTTCTTCACATGTATGTAGCGCATATAGGATAGTTTCAAATGAGGCTCTTTATATCATTAGAGCGGTGATACCGATCGTTTTGTTGTGCTAGCACAAAAGGCTCATGACACGAGTGGACAAAACAAGTCTGTTGAGTGGCATACGTCTACGGAAGTGTGTATTTGGTAGCGAATACCATCACTGGATGTGTCCCATTGCAAGTTTTTTCGGTGGAAAAAAAAAGAGGTCTATGAGAGAAAAGACCCAAACCTTACTATAGCCGAGAGAAGACAGGCAAGGGAAAGGTCAATTAAAAGATAGCAAGAAGAATAGAACAACACGGAGGATGTGGCATAGTGGAGACAAAGTTGCTGATCCTGAACATAAGAATTTGAGTAGACTGTGGCCACAGGGGATTGTAGCCATTCCGCTTGCGGATCGCTGAATAACAGAGGAGGGTGTGGTTTACAGGTAGGCGTTTGGCGTAGACTCGGCGACAAGAGGGCTTTTTAAAGTACTTTGGGAATTATCGACGGGAGTATGAAGAACGAATCCTGTACTAAGGTCAGTCAGGTAGCGTCCTGGACTGAGGTGTCTTTTGAAGACTCTATAAAGACAAAAAAATGTATATTCTTAAACCACGAGATTTATTTATCAGTTATTTTGTAAAACGTGATCATGAAATAAATGTTTTAATTAAATTGTCCAAACAAATAGTTAAAAAACACAAAATTGACTACCATAAAACTAAAATGTTATATACATAAAACATTTTGGTAATTTAAATTTTCAGTTTATTTGCAAACAGTGAATTTAATTATTTTATTAAAGAGTTATTGAGTACATAACATAATTAACATTAGTATTTGATTCGAATACAAATTCGTTTATATAATTTCATGAAGCAACTATATTTGAGGGTTCTAATAGAAGCAGTTTAAAATTTTTCATATAGATTCTCAGCGTTTGATATTTTCAAAAGCGATTTATCAAAACAAAATTTGAAAAGTACTCTTAGTTTTACAGAACACTCTACGACAAACGTGAATAAGCTTTACAGACACTTTTTAATAAACGTGAATAAGTCTTCTTTCGATTGTTTTTAGTTTTAATCGTAGAATATTATTTGGCTTGTACTACTTGTCGAAGAACTGTTTAAGGCGTATCAAGATAGTTTACCTCGAAAACTGTCTGTAGTATCTCAGATCTGTTAAATATCCGTCGATAAAAATCACACAGATCTTTGAATAATTATTTTGTTATTCACTTCGGAACATTTCAGAAAAATCTGATTCTATTTGTATATTTATTTGCAAAGAAATGTTGCGCTAAGATTATTTAGTCACGTTGGAACGTCAGGTCGTGTAGGTAATGAATTATATTCTTACCAGTATAATATATAATGCTTAGACATTCGCTGAAATAAACGCACTACCTATTTATTTTGGACATATGTATCTTCGGAAAAAGAGGGTTAGAAGTCATGGGTCGGGACCTGAGCAAGAAGGATCTTCTAAGAGAGGCAACCTTGCAAAGGAGCTTCTCACTTGGAGAGAAAAGACCTGTGGAGGAGAACTTTGACATAACGCCTATGGTAAGGCTGGAAACTTACCAGCGTTTCAGATAATTTATTAAAATCAATGTCCGACCATACAAACACAAAGGTTGTGATTCAATATAAAATAAAAAAACTTAAGAGAGTCACCGAAGACATGGAGGGCACTTTCAGATAAGTCACGCTCAGTAGCGTCGAGAAAGGAGAAAATTTAGTAGAAAAACCGGTAATGAAGTCACGATGAAGGAGACTGCAAGCGGGTTCACACAGGTGGGCTTTAAATAGTTCTCCTTTGAAAAAATTAGGGAAAGAAAGATAGATATGATCGCAAAGGTCTTAAACTTAGGGGAAAAAGGCCTTAAAAAAATAGGGGAAATCCTAGAAATTAAATGGGAAAAGGATAACTATACGGTTACCAAACTAGGAAGAATTAATTAAGTAGCAGGTGACGTGGTAGTAGTTATGGAACCTGGACTTTTCGGTAAGGGGGAAAGTTTCCACGACCTGATAAAAAAACTGGAACCGGAATATGCACTGAAGGTACATATAGATCAGCACAAGTGGAGTAATTCCAACTTAATACTATAACCACAATTACAAGGAACGGCCAGGAGGTGGAAAACCGAGGAAGCCGTCAGATCATTTTTATGGTCCCTGTGAAAAAAGGGGATACGAAAATGGACGGGGACAAGAGACTACTGACAATTCTGTCTAAATTGAGGGAAGACATAGAGATTGTAGAGACCAGAGAGGCATCCCTAAAAGTAGTAGGCAGCTACAGAGGTAGGAACCTCAGGAAGCTCCTTAAAGTCACCTTTAAAGGTATGGATCTCCACCTCGTGCTGGAGGAGTATAAACAAGAAGAAAATAGGCCAGGGACGCAGAAGGTAATCGTGAAGGGAGGCAAAAAATCTTACGCCGAGCTGCTGAAACAAATAGAGGGTAGCGTCGAAACGAAGAAGGAGGAGATTAGTATCAAAAGCACTAAAAAGGTCAGGGGCGGAAACCCCATCCTTCAAGTAGCAGGAAAAGAACAGGCTGAGTGCCTGAAGAAGACTATTGTGGCCCGTACGAAGGGAAAACACTTTAGAAAATCTGAAGCAGATTCAGAGATATACCAACAGCAGGGGGCCTAATGACGTCAAACTCGTCTCTATAAGAGAAAATAGAGACGGGAATACAAAAGTTACGGTCGGACTGACGTGGATCACATACAAGAAAGCACTGAAAAAAGAACACGTACCCATCGGCTGGAGCTCGTGAATATTACGAGAGAGACTGTATATCCAGCGGTGCTTTAGATGCCTGCAGTTCGGGCATAGTCAAATCGACTGCAAGGGAGAAAACGGAGCGGACTGCTTCTACAGATGTGGCAAAGAGGGTCACCAGGCACAAGAATGCAGTAATCAGGAAGATTTTTACCTCTTTTTTAATGAATCCGGGCACAAAGCGGACAGCTTACGATGTCAGGAGTATAGAAAACTCATCCTGGAAAAACGGAAGCTCAAGGGAGACCCTAACCATTTATTACGAAGTTTATACAATTAAATGTCGGAAGATCGAGGATTGCTCACGACGTTGCAGAGGTACTTGCTCGAAAGGAAGGTTATGACATGATCCTATTTCAGAAGTACAACATAAAGTTGGTCTCTCAACACCAAAGGTTTTTTTATGTAGTATATATACATTCTAGAAACTATTAATAACATCAGATATGCAGATGACACCGCAATCATGGCTGAAATTATCTTCAATTCCTTATAGATCGAGTCACTAGAGAATGCTCCAATAACGAAGTAAACATAAATACAACAAAGACAAAGTTACTTGTGGTTAGTAAACAAGACCTCGGCGCTGCACAACTAATTGTCAATAATGAACCGATAACAAAAGTTAACCATTTTAAATATCTAGGATGTTTTAATAAACGAGACATTAAATCCGGATGAAGAAATTAAAACTCGTATAGAAATTGCAAGAGGAGCATTTATGAAACTTAGATCTATTCTGAGCAATTCTCAGCTGAACTTACAGCTGAGAATTAAGTTCCTAAAATGTTGTGCGTACCTATCCTGTATTACTGTTTGGATTTGAAACCTGAATTATGAAGGTTAGCATGATGAATAAGTTAGAAGCCTTCGAGATGTGGTTATATCGTAGAATGCTCAGAATATCATGTGTTCAACACATTTCAAACAGATAAGTCTTGAAGGTGAAGGTGACTTAATAAAGATGATAAAAAAGAGAAAACTCGAAGATCTGGGGCATATAATGGGAGGAAGCAGATACAGGATAATGCAGTTGATACTTAACGGAAAGATCGACGGAGGAATTGGTAAAAAGAAATACTCATGGCTCCGAAAGCTTCGTCAATGGACTGGCTTATCAGCAGAGGGAATTATTACATGCCGTGCCAGATCGAGAACGATATCGGTAAATCGTCATGGAAGCTAACCACGTCTAAAACTTGGGCACAGTACTCAAAGAAGAAGAAGATAGTAATTTTAACTCTATTTTAAGCTGCTTGAAACAGGCCTAGGGCCGTCATGTGAAGCCAAGCTCTTGGATTACGAAGCTATGAAATACGTCGTTTTCTCGGACTCATTTTACCATTTATATTCCCTGCTAGAATCAAATTAAGTACACTATATCTGCCATTACTTCTTAGAATACGTTCAAAGTACTTTATTCAGTTTTTTTCTTTTTTGACAAAGCCTTCATGTTCTTTTTCCCTCCGAGAAGAAATTATGAATTTGTCACCATTAAACATCATCTCTTTGTTTTACACTATAGTATTTTTGGTTGTTTTTATTGCTTCTCGATTTCATGATTTATTTCAACTAGCTTTATATTAACTAGCATTCACATTTGATGTAGGTTTATTGTAAGTCATTCGTCCAGAAAGTAAAGAACGATCGCGCATCACGAGTAGCGCTGATCCCCCACTGCTGTGAAGTACGAAATGTGATTCAGTTTTTAAATGTAAGGGTTTAATTCACGTAGAGTGTATGCCTAGAGATGAAAAAATAAATTTAGAAGCCTTTCGCGAAACCTATCAAAGATTAAAAGCAATACGGAATAAACGATGTGGCATGTTGTCCACGAAGATGTTTCTGATTTATGACAATGCCCTCATACATCGGCAAGAACTTCAACGTCTACAATGGGAAATTTTCGAGCACCATTGTTTTACTCCAGACATCGCGCTTTCCGATTATCATCTGTTCCCAAAACTTAAGGAATTCTTGGGTGGAAAGAGGTTTGAAAACAATGAAAAACTCAAAGATAAAATTATATTCTGGTTTACGCGTTTGGCGGTAGAATACTACAACACCAGCATAGAAAAACTGATTCCATGGTGCAATAAATGCCTTAAAAATCAAGGAAACTTCATTGAAAAGTAGTCTAAGGTACTGCAACTTTGTCAATAAATTTTTGTGTTGATATCTTTTGTTTTTAGTTTTTTTTATGCCAAAACATTCTTTAATTAATGGACGACATAAGAATGCCCTGTATGTGGGACATGTGCAAGCGACGACGATTTTCTCTTCTTACGATGGTATTTCGATGTTTTTCTCGTCTAACATGGATTATTCGATCACAATCTCCACATGAAATCTTGTATACTCCTTGATTTTCTAACGATATTTTTGTTTTTTTTTCGGATGGTAAAATAGTTAAGATTTTTTGTCGGTATTAATTATCGTTTCTATTTTAAGTTTTTTTTTTAATTTTCCTGTTTTCTCTGTTATACGCTTTACATAAGAGGATGTTTTTTGCAATCGGTTTTTCGTCTTTGGGTCCTTAATTTTTTTTCAGCGTTTTGGGTCTTTACGCTTGTGTATGTTAGGAAGGCGATTTTTCTTAACGCTTTTTTTACATTATGCATTTCTTCATTTATATTCTTCATCCATCAGTCGTTCTGATATTGTAATCAGGGATTTGATGACTATAATATAAATGTACACAATCGAAAAGGCCTAGAATATTAAAAAAATAAGGACACAATAGAAGATGAAATAACGATTTCAGCAAGTGCAACCTTACCAAAACGTCGTCAAAACAATGGTTTCTCTCTTATCTTAAATCAATCTTAAAACATATTTCTTCTCGGTCAATCAAAGTTTATCAAATTATTAAAAAAAAAAAATACAATTATTTTGTATTGTAAATTTTTTTTGTTTTAGATTTGATAATTTGATACGATAACATTTTTTTTGTGTGTGTTTTGGCTTGGACAATTGTCATTCAGCCAGTCTCAATCAAATTAAGTTTATTAATGTAGTGTGTGTGTGTGTGTGTGTGTGTGTGTGTGTGTGTGTGTGTGTGTGTGTGTGTGTTTGTGTGTGTAGAGTAATTGTCTTGATACTTAGCAAAGTCGACGTCATTGTCTTTGCTAAGAGACGCTAATTGTATCCGAACGTCTGCGGTCCCTCCGGTGAGTACCGATCACACAAGGATAGAAATTATTTTCATTTATTAATTTTTTTAATAAACGAAAATTTCCACCCAGGTGAGATTCGAACTCACGACCTTTAGGTTTAAAGGGAGGCGCTCTTACCACTGAGCCACAGAGGGGGTAATATACGATAACATAACTCTTACTATTTTTTAAATTTTTTCCGAATTAAAAAAAAAAACACTTAAAACTATTTCAGAAATTGCTCCAAAATGTTTACCACATTAGATCCACTATATAACCCTATTTTTTACAATCAGTATTAAAATTTATTAAGAACTCTGACTTATTTTAAAGTTGTGTAAGCAACAAATAAATATCTTAACGTTCAAAAAATGCTGCTTTAAAACCTTTACTATGAGCTATGAAATTGTTATCTTTAATTTTTTCTTATACATTTACTGCAGAAATGTATAATATTATGTTCTAAAAGCACACACTAACTAAAGAACTTGTCAAAAACCTGGCTGGATCAGACTCCACAACCTTGTACTTTCATTGCTTATTTCAATGACCTAAATCAGCGAGATCCATTTTTAAAAGTTTTAACGGTTTTCGAACTGAATACATTTAACTACGAATTTGCCTGTGTATTTTTAATATTGGAAGTTATGCAAATCAGTCTATGTACTAGTTTTTGCCGCTATTATAGCTCCTATTATTATAGCTACCAAAAATAATGTACAATATTGATACATATCATGTATAAACTAAAACAAATTTATATATTCAAGTTTTGGAGAACAGAGACTGGGGTATATTAAGAAGTTTAAATAAGTCTTTCACATTCTTCACTAACTGACTCGTCGTCTTCTTCTGTATCTGTTAGATAATCGTCTTCATCAGACCAGTGCTCGAATTCGTCCTTATGGTGTTCTAAGGACATCAGAGATGGAAAGATGCTGTCGCATGCTGAGCACCTGCAAAATAATTGTATGTTAGACGACATTTTCTAGAATATAAAAATAAATAACGTAATACGTATTTTTGTACTGACTATATAAATTTTTATTTTTAAAATGCATTTAGAAAAACGGTGATAGAAAAGGAACTAGTACTAGCTGCCAGTGTAAAAATGGTTAAAAAAATACAAATCAGGAAAAAGATCAAAAGATTTTCTTCTAGAAGGAGGAGTAAAACAAGAAGATAGCCTGAGCCTGAGTCTTCAGTTGTATTCAATCGACTTAACCCTACACAAATTCAAACACTAGGTACTCTATGCAGACGACGTAGTCCTTATAGCAGACAATTACAACAAGATATAAAAATAAATAAAGATATATGTAAAGGAAAAGCTAGTATTCGTCCACAAATTTTCTCTTGGGCGTCAAACTACGAACGCAGTTTGTAGTTCGGAGTCGTTACTTTAAAAGCTCGACGTTGCCAAATAATTATGTAAGAAGGATTCGTATTGTGGCGTCATATTGCATTTTATTATTTTTAGTGCGAATAAGGCACAATGTGACTTTAAAATAAGCATTTTTTTTCTAAGTTAAAAGGCGTTAATAACGAAAATGAAGAAATTAATGTCAACAAACTCACCAGGAATACAGGTACATGTAATATTGGTCTCTGTATCTAACCTATGTGTCAATTGTTTCAGATATGCAGACTATTTGCACTTGCCAAGAATTTTTCTAGCACCTGTTGGCTCTTAAGTAGATAATATCACTCTCCCTGACGCGGAGGCAAATTGCGTCTGGACTATAGGATTGTTGCATATATTGGGGGTTGTGCATGGATTTAACGGTTTGCTTGACACTGATGATGCTCTGGCATGTCTTCCAACTTGTAGATCGATTCTGTCCTGCAGAGTCTGCATATTTGGACGAGGAACTCTTTTGATGAGGGAGGTGATAATAGCATTTAAATACTTATTGGGCTTCATGCTATCTATGTCACTAAGGATGTTTACTCTTTCTCTTACTATTACATCCACCACATCGGTATTAATAAAGTCTAAAAGATATAAGTAAGTAAACTGTATATCATTGATCTGTTGTTCAGTATTTTGCTTAGATATTTTTTCTGTTTTATTTTTTGTAACTAAATCGTACCTTTCGAACAATACCATAATATCAATTGCTGATGAGTCCATTCTCTACGAGTTTAAAACTTCCACCTTAGACTCTGAGCCAGAAGAATCTGGAAATGCATCTGATCCGCACGATGTAGAGGGGGATCCGGAGAAATCAAGATTACAGGATGAGTTTTCTACAAAATACTCAAAAAAATCTCATCATAAATCTGTTCTGATATCAGGGATAGAGTCTATATTATCCCCTTTTTCCAAAGAGAAAAGATGTTCAGCCTGTAGAGAACCAAAAAAGATCTGTAAGTGTGAGGCTGGATTTCAATCTTTGGAAGACGTGATCTCATCATCGTCGGCTTCAGCTGCACGCCCAGAGATGATACAAGATGAAGCCTTTGCTACAGATCTTTCTTCCATGAGAAGAGACCTAGAAGATTTGACTGGTCCTGAAGATCAAGATGAGATTTTATACACAGGAGATAAGTATTTGCAGGAAGGAGAGAGATTGTTAAAAAATATAACGGACAACAATATTTCGCAGGAAGAAATAGCTTTTATGTATTCAAATCTCAACATGGAGGAACAAAGCAGATTACACTATAAAAGCAGTGACCGCACATCAGGCAGAGAGAGAGAGAGAGAGCAATATCTTAAAAGACTCTTGATGAAACATAGAGAAGATGAGCTGTCACAACCTGCTAGTCTAGAACCACTACCTAAGTCAACACAAGAGATACTTAAAGATCTTAGAGACATTTCCCATAATATCTTCGAATCGACAATGTCGACACATACGTCATATAAATCTGCAGCCGAATCCAATACCATTACCCAGGATCAAATTGAGGACGAATTGGAGGCTCTTATTATAACAAAAGCTCCAACTCCCGTAGAGGTGCCGAATCCTATGTCTCACAGCAATCTATTATTGGAGATAAAGAACCTACTAGACGATCATACAACTAGGTACCTAGCTGCTGTCTCAACTATTGCGAATGATGTAGAAAAAATTAAGAATGACATAGAGGAGATTAAGGCAACTTTGAAAAAAAGAGGAATCTCTTATCACATACATGGGTACACTACGACTGATATAGGAGTAGACGTCGCGCGCTAGCAGATTTCAAATATTGTACCGAGAGCTCAGTTGATCGAGAACCGCTTAGCTGTATACAAGCTGTATACAAGTGTATACAGTTGTATACAGCTAAGCGGTTCTCGATCAACTGAGCTCTCGGTACAATATTTGAAATCTGCTAGCGCGCGACGTCTACTCCTATATCAGTCGTAGTGTACGGTGACACATCACTACAATCAAGTACACGATAGTCTTAATACAATTGGATCAAGTATCCAAAGTTTGAACACGGTATTTACACAGCATATTGCTTCGCATCCTGTGCCGACCTGCGTATAACGATCGTACGTATCTACCCCTGCTACATCCCAGGGAGGGGAAGAAGAAGCAGCATTAAAGAGATTGTTAAACATTCTACCCACCATTATTATCAAAGATATTTCAGATGAGGATCTGTATATCCTATGGAATTCATTAAAGAATGATGAGCTGTTTAATATGTACGTAAGCTACATAACATCAAAAGCCGATGTGGTGGATGCAATAGTAAGAGAAAGAGTAAACATCCTTGGTGATATAGATAGCATGAAGCCCAATAAGTATTTAAATGCTACTATCACCTCCCTCATCAAAAGAGTTCCTCGTCCAAACATGCAGACTCTGCAGGACAGAATCGATCTACAAGTTGGAAGACATGCCAGAGCATCATCAGTGTCAAGCAAACCGTTAAATCCATGCACGACCCCCAATATATGCAACAATCCTATAGTCCAGACGCAATTGGCCTCCGCGCCAGGGAGAGTGATATTATCTACTAAAGAGCCAACAGGTGTTAGAAAAGTTCTTGACAAGTACAAATAGTCTGCATATCTGAAGCAATTGACACATAGGTTAGATACAGAGACCAATATTACATGTACCTCTATTCCTGGAGAGTTTGTTGACATTAATTTCTTCACTTTCGTTATTAACACCTTTTAACTTAGGAAAAAAAATTAAATAAGATTATTTTGATGTTTAGATTTCTAATTCGGAAATCGTACGTAAAATAAGAAACATTAATAAATTTTATTTACGTAAAACGATTTCCGAAATGGAAATCAAAATGTTAAATTAAACTTATTGTAAAGGAAAATTGTGACATATGTAAAATGAAAAACAGTAAGCTGCCATTTAAATCAATTCGCTCAAATTTGATTATCTTAGAACGTTGTTAAAATGCGAAAAAGACAACAGGTCAAATAAAACCAATAAGTTTGGCAACGTTGAACTTCTCCTCTTTTCCTAGTTCCGCTAATGCTATTTACACGATATAAAGGGCGGACCTAATATACCTCTCTCTTTTTAAAAGGTGTTTTTCACTCAATCTCACATAAGGTACATACCGACCATAAACTTTTACCTACACTGTATATAAAATTTATAGGAATTTGGGGATGCAGATTTTTACTATAAAACTATGCTACTTACCCAAAGTGTCTCTTCTTTTGTTTATGTGACGATAACTGTTTTGGACAGGCAAACATTCGATCGCATACGTTACACGTTAGGGCTTCTTCTGAAACAAAGAATAAATATAGAAGTAATACGATAGAATATGTACTATATATTAAAAAATGTAAACATATACGCAGTTGAAAAGAAACCATCTAAGTATTTAAAATCTTAATTTTAATCTTAAATTTAACCTATTTTATTTAACACCAAATTTTGATGAATTTTTCAGATTATGATTATTCTATTAATTCTATCAATTTTTGGATGGCAATCAATACTAAATTATTTATGAAAGTTAAATTTATTTCTTATAAAAAATAAACATTTTATATCTTGACATTAGTTTATAAATGAGAAATACTTATATGGTACCAGAGTTTTAACCTTGTTTAGGCTTAACGCCTCTTCAAGGAAGAGGAATTCCTTTTTTATTCGGAGTAATGGTGGTGTAACAAACGTGATGAATGATGTTTTGGTAGAGAAGTAGTGGATTGCTAAGGAGCTGGGGTACAAAAGATGGCGTGTCTGTGTGAACGATGTATAAGAAGCGCACAAGAGGAATTTGGCTGAACTTTGCCAAGCATGTCAGATGAAGTACTTTAGGGGTTACCAAACATATAATAGGAACGGCTCTTTCTCAGCATTTTAGCATACAGTGGTTAACTGCGATATTTAATAGGGGTTGATACTAAAATTTCGAAATACTTATTAGCGAGTTCATGTCCAGTGTTGTGAAGAAGTTTAGCTGGAAGGAACGGAACTATTCTTTTAGTAAGCCTGGTGAATATTTTCCTTCGACTTTGCAAGGAGTCTTTAACTCGGTTGTTCTAGCCTGCAATGGTCCCAAAAACATACCTCCTGCTAAGAGATAGGATTCTGTTCTTAATTGGTTTAATATTTGCCAGTGTATGTATGTGTGCTGATAGATATAGCCTGCCCCGCCTCATGCAGAATCTAAGGATTTTTCTTTCGGTTGCCATGATGGCATGGATTTCGTAGATCTTAAGAGAAGCATAGGTGCATGCCTTGTATGCGATGATGGGTCTGATAAATGTTTACTAGGTGTGCACTAAAGTTTTAGATGACGTCTTTCCCAGTTTACCGGACAACACTGTCAGGAGTTTAAGCCTGCTTGTCACCCTATCTAGGGTATCTTGAATGTCGGTTTTCCAGTTGAGAGTCCTAGCAAAATGAACTCCCAAGTAGGAAACCGAATTTCTGAGAATAAGTTCTTTTCCTAACAGAGTTATTTGGCTCCGGACAAGATTAGTTGTGTTTTGGAGGGAATTATGGTCACTCTTCATTTATTGTACCACCCAATGACTATATCAATATAGTTTTGTACTCTCTCGAATACAAAGACAGTCGTCCATGCTCTCTGTGTGATCCTGACGTGAGGAGAGCAGTGTCGTCGGCGTAAAGTAGAAGTAGAGGGGACTCCGATCCATACGGTGGGCGGGGGATGTCACTGTTGTAAAATGTGTATAATACTGGTGCAAATATTGAGCCCTGGGGTAAAACTAAATTGCAAAAAGACATAAATAATGATCATTAGTAAGAACACTGGCATAAATGCCCAAATTACAATTAACGATACACCGTTAGAAAGAGTGGAAAAAATATGCTATTTGGGCTGCAATATTAAAGATACTTGGGATCACAGCTGCGAAATAAAAACTCTTGAAAATATTGAAAAAGCCAGAAGCTCTTTCAACAGCCTTAGGAAGATTATCGGCAACTTATCTTTAAGTATCAATATACGCATAATAATTCTTAGATGTTACGCCTTTAGTGTCTTCCTCATTGGAGTAGAAAGCTGGAGCCTTACAGAAGATGTCATAAAACGTCACATCATGCGTAATGATAAATATCGACTTCTACAGTTGATCCTACAGTGCAAGATTGAGAGTAAGAGAGACATAGACGTATATCCTGGCTGGCCAATGTATGCAATGGACTCGTCTAACGTCAACTGATCTATTTCGAGCTGCTGTGAATAAATTAGATGGGTTAATATGGTCGCCAACATCTCTAGAAGATAGGCACATTTAAAAGAAAACTATTTAAAATGTCAAAAAATTTCAGAATATAGTAACTTTTGATTTTCTCTATGTTATGAAAATTAGCAGTGACAGTTTAAATTAGTTATATTCCAATTTTTAAGTTAAGTCGATAACATTGCATTGATTTGTTTTGCATCTTTTTGTAAAGTAACAATAGATGTAAACAATGCTCCAGATACAGAGAGAATAAACGGCGACCTGCAAATTGGAACAAAAATAACTATAATCAAAAACCAACAATTTGGACCTGAAAATTCCATAACCAATGTATAAATTTTAATATATTTATATAAAAATACGAAACATTGGAAAGCAATCAATAATTTCTTGTCATAATAACCACCATTGTGGGAAATAAATGTTTAATAATATGAAACATTCCTCTTCGAATTCGAGCATTTATATTTTAAAATATTTCATTAAATGTGACCGACCCTTTAGCTATAAATTATTTAATTATTTTGTTGTGGTTTTCTGACACATGTGTAATTATTTGTTCGGCATCAGTATTGCAGTTATTTGATTATGCTGTTACCAGTACCGTCTTATACTAATTTATAATTATACTAGTTCCTTCCTTCATATGAATTCAAAACCACTTTTTTAATAACTTATGTTATTTTAAGACGAAAGGTATCTTTGTGATTTTCTTTTTAATGCTTTCTTTACGCGTGAAATGTAAATAAACAATTGAAAATTCAAACAAAGCAATTTGATTGTTTTTTAAAGCCATTTTTCAATAGGTTTGACATGGAATTAAAAAAATATGAGACGAAAGCCAAGACAATTAAGTCGTAGTTTCAAAATGTTTAATTTGATTTTTATTTTATATTGCAAGAGTAAATTTAAATAATCCATAAACAAATTGATATACCGTTGCATTTCGGGATATATAGACTTGAAGAAATTTCCATTGCGGCTAAATATTACAGCTCTCCTCTTCCACAGAAATCGGCATTTGATTCCATTATAAATTTAATCAGAAATGCAAAAACCGTGGTATAGTTTAAAGAAATAGACAACATAAAACATTTCAAATTGTTAATAATTTTCATGTTCTGTGGCAAATAGATTTTGTCTGCTGCCATAATATCACACACAAACTTTGAGTAAACTTCTTACAGTTATGTTGTAGCATATCATATCATATAATGGACGTATAAATAAAGAGTTTTAGTTATACGTCCATGTATCATATCATATTAATTAAAACAAGATTCAGCTTGTAGGTTAAGGCTAATTTGCACTAAAAGTGTAAATTAGCCTTTACCTACAGTAAAGGCTTTACATACAGTAAAGGCTAATTCACACAGTAAAGATAGAAAGAAGTAAAAAGTACAAGTAAGAAGTGACAAGTGACAACTGACAAGAATGTGTTAAGTGAAAAGTAACAAGTAAAGTAAACGTTCACACAGTGCAAAGTTCTTTCTGATAAGTTCAAAGTAACCGCGTCAGTGCACAATGGAGGAAGAACAACGTTTACAAATACAGAACATTATAAGAGAGCTAGTTGAAGTGATAGCATCAAAATTTGGTCAAAGGTAAGCGAAACACCTATTATTATGTTAATCTAATATCATGCCCTTACGAACAAAGTTTCAGACTAAAACTAGTTTCTAATAAAACTGCAGTTATTGTCTATTTATGTTCTGTTTATTGTTAATTCTTTTATAGCAGTTAAAATGAATTGTTATCGGCAGTTGTCCAAGCTTGACATAATATGTCTGCTGAAAGAGTAGTCATTTCTGAACGCTTTTCGGAGTTTTTATGTACTATGGCGACATCATTGTCGTTGCTGGACATGCTTGGAAATGATTCTGCGGCAGTGCACGGAGGTTAGAATGGTTGAGGTGACGGTTGTGACACAGAGCAGTGGCATATACCGCTCTGATGAGACCAAAAGAGGTCGACATAGCGGCTTGCCGCTGCCCTGTATTGAAACAAAAATCTAATACCGTCATTATGTTTCATCTCTGATAAATAATTCTATATATGCGTTTGGGCTTCCATCGCCACATTTAAAGGCACACTCTTTAGTTGAGCCTCGTTATCGGTATGTTTAATTGGCTCTATGAGCCAATGAGCTCAACGAGCTCTCTTGTAACACTTTGTATTTCAAAATTACAGGTACCTGAAAACGAAGCTGAATGGAAAACTATTGAAAGGGGGTTTACGACTACATGGAACTTGTGTGTTTACTCATTGTTGTGATGCTATAGATGAATAGTATGTTGTGATTAAAGTACCTCATATTTTAGAAGTTTTTACTATCATTATAAGAATCAGAATAGCATTGTACCTATGGTATTTGGAGTTTTGCGCAATTGCTGCCTCAGCCAAGCTTTAGAAAATATCCTTTTACCCAAAGACCATGTGATTTGCCTTTCCTTTAAAATGCTATCTGATGAAGCCATATGGAGGTTACAATTTCACTTATAAGAAAAAAAAATATTTAATTATAGATTATCAAGAGAAAGACGAATCGTGGAAAACGCATTTGGAATATTAGTAGCCCGTTTTTGTATATTAGAAAACCGTCTGCCATTTGATTTTAACAAAACTGATCTTCTTCTTTTTCTTCCTACTTTATAAATAGGCTTAATGCCTGTTTTACTTCGGTTTTTAGCCTCAATTGACGTTAACTGACCATCTTTTCCTCGGTCGTCCCAATGATCCTGGTTGGTTGGTTTGTTATTTTTCGTGTGACTTTTATTTCTGTTGTTTCCAGCAGTCTTTGTGTTTTCGCCGTATCTGCTCTTGTTTTCGCTGTGTACGTCATTATCGGTCTTATTGTTGTTTTATATATCCTGGTTTTCGTTTCCGTTGTGAGTTATTTGTTTCTCCAGATTGTGTTGTTGACAGTTTTATTCCCAAGTATTCAGTTTCCATCACTTGTTCTATTATTTTGTTATTTACGACTAGTTTACACCGTCTCGGTTCCGCTGATCTCACTGTCGTTTTAGTTTTCTCTGTTGAGATCACCATGTTGTATATAAGCGCCGTATCTTCGAATTCTTTAATTAATCTTTGTAGGTCATCTTCATTTTCGTCTGTTATTATGGCGTCGTCAGCATAGCATATTATCCTTATTTCCTTTCCTTCTATTCTATATCCTCTTCTTTTTTAACTTTCTTTATGATTTCATCCATTAGATTAAATATTAATGGGTCAGTGAATCTCCTTGTCTAATGCCAGTTTTATATTTGATAGGTTCCGATAGTTTTCCTTTACATCTTACCATAGCTATGTTATCTTTATATATATATTCTCAATGGTTTTTACTAAATCCAGTGATATTCCCTTTTCATATAATAAATGTATCGCGTCCCGAATTCTCACTCTATCAAACGCTTTCTTTAAATCTATCAGACACATATATGCTAGTTTGTTGTATTCCAGCGACTTTTCTTTTATTTGTCATTACAAAAACTGCATCCGTGCATGATCTTCCTGTCTGAAATCCTTGCTGTTCCTCTTGCAGAGATAATCGTTCGTTTATTTTTGTCGCTATTATTCTTGTTGTCAATTTGAGTATTGTATTTAAAAGATTTATTGCTCGATACTTATTGGGGTCTTTCTTATCACCTTTTTTGAAGAAGATCATCATGATCTCTCTCCTCCATTCATCTGGTATTCTGTTCGTGGTGATTGTTTTATTAATAAGAAGTTGCAGTTGTTGTACAAGGTAATCACCTCCATATTTTAAGAGTTTATTTGGTATTTAATCTTCTCCTGGTGACTTTCTGTTTTTTAATTTATTTATTCCTTCTTTCACATCGTTTTGAGAGATTTCGGTCTTTTCCTCAGTTATTATATTTGGCGTTTCTGGTAAACGTTCTTCGTTTTGTTTTTTAAACCTTTATGTTACGAAGGCCACCCATGTATCCTCTTGTATGTGTTCTATTTTAACTAGTTCTTTCATTTCACTTCTTCGTTGTCCTATGAAGCGCCATACTTGTTTCTGTTGTCCATAGAAATCCATCTCTAGTCCTTTTGTGAATCTTTCCTAGTAATCTGTTTTTATTTTTTTTATCAATTGATGAGTTTCAGTTCTTATTTTTTTATATTCTTCATATAATTCATTCGTTTTTTCTGACTTATTTTTTAGCAAAGCTATCTTTTTTTGGTGACATTTTTGTTTAACCTCTAGTGTAAACCATGGTGTTTTCGTTGACCACTTTTTGTTAATTATTTTCGTTCCAAGGGCTTTTCAGGCAGCATCCAGAATATTTTTCATAAGTTTTCTTCAGATAGTCTCTACATTGCTTTTATTTTCGATATTCTCCATTTGTATTTTCTGTTCTAGCTTTTATTTGTATATAAGTGTCTATATTGTCTATATTGTCTATAAGTGATTGACTCAGGTGTTGGATAGTAAGACTAATGGTCCCCGTGGTAGAAGAACAGATTTTACTGTTTTCCTAAAATACATAAACCAACTGTTAGTATGAGACCTATTGTTTCTTCTATCAATTCACCAAATATACACATTGCTAAATTTCTAACTGATATTCTATCTAAATCCTATGATTATCACAATTCTTATATTATTGTTGATTCTTTTCAATTTAGTGCATTTATTAATAATTTCAAAATACCACTTAATTACACTTTGGTGAGCTTTGATGTAGTATCACTTTTCACCAACCTTCCTTTTCTGGTGTTCTCACTTCCTTAAGGAATCATTGGAATACTATCCAACCAAACTCCTCCTTTTCCTGGGATGTGTTTGCAGAGCTTTTGCAATTGGTGTTAGACACTCATTTTTTGGTTTTTAATGATAAATATTACTTATAAATTTTTGGGACACCAATGGGTTCATCCATATCTCCCATCCTTGTTAACTTTGTCATTGATTACTTGGTATCTGACTATTTGGGTCTTATAGATTTCCAGATCCTTTTGTTAAACGGTACGTTGATGACCTTTTGTTAGCCTTACTCCCTGACAAAGTAGAGTCTACCTTATCGATCTTTAATGGTTTTAATCCTCAATTACAGTTCACTTATGAATTTGAGGATCCCTCTAACAATAGTATTCCTTTTTTAGACATGCATGTCTTCAGAAATAGTGACAATACACTAACTACAAGTTGGTACAAGAAACCTATGGCTAGTAATAGGTTTCTTAACTATCATTCTTGCCATCCGTTCAAATACAAAATAAATCTTATAAAAGCACTCAGCTGTAGGCGACATACATGATAACAAAAGGGATTCTCTTTTATTACTTAGAAGTATACTATCTGACAATTCGTACCCTACTTCTCTCATTAATATATACCTTTTTTAACAAGTTTTTCGTCTTGTGTTAAGGATTTACCTGATGGTGATCAACTAAGGATGATTTCTAATAATATTATGAACACCAGTACTCTACTTTCTTTTAACATTGCAACTTCCACCGTCCATTATTCTTCACTACCCTATTTCCCATATGTTACTAAAAAGCTTATTAGATTGTGCAAACAGAACAATATCCTGGTTAATATTGCTGTCAATAATGCTAAGACTGTCAGGAACTTGTTTTCTAAAACTAAAACACCTCTTTCTTTTTTGGAACAAGTGAATTTAGTCTATCACATACCCTTTTCTGAATGTGATGCATGTTATATTGGTCAGACGGTCCGTTCCCTTAAAGGACGCCTTACTTCACATCGTAGTGACATTAAACTGTCTAAACATACCTGTGCCCTTGCACAACATGCAATAAACACCAAACATGCTGTCAATTTTGATGATGTTAGAATTTCTTATAGAGAACGCAACCTTAATAAGAGACAGTTTATGTAGATGTGTCATATTTTGAAACAACCTAATGCATCAAAGAAGAGAACTGATATATATTTTATCAGCAACTTAAGCCAAATTTACCATGCACTAATACTACAAAATTGATTTTTCCGTATTCTACTTTTAATGATTGGTTTCTTCTTCAGTTTCTTTTATTATATTATAATTTTATCATTATTTCGTAAATTCGAAAAGTGTCCCAGTTTATACTCAGCCAGATAGTTATATATTTTTTCTGACGTTTTTATATTTCATTTCGCATCTTATGGTTATAACAGTCTAGAACCCTTAGCCGTGCCGTTGTTAATATAATATTTCAAAGTTGACAATTACATTTTTTGATAAATTTTATAATCAATCAATGTTATCAAAAGTTTAAATTAAAAAATTAATATAAAATTACATACATTGGGAATCTTCCGGCGTTCTGTGATTCTGTTTTATTCCTGATGTATATATTAGATTCATGTTTGCACTATTTTGATGTTTCTTCAATTTAATAACATTTTAATGCTAAAGATCTTTTAAAGGTAAGATTATTTACTTAATTGTTTCTCATATTAGATATATCGCTAATAACACTCTTTTAAATGAACTGATGATGCTCATTAAACAGTGGGCGAAACGTCTTCATTAAATAGATAAAGTAGCACAACTCTTGTCTTTTTATCTCCAAATTGACCGAAAACATCCCATTCACTTAGGAGTGCACTATATATATATATATATACATTATATATATATATATATATATATATATATATATATATATATATATATATATATATATATATATATATATATATATATATATATATATATGATTTCAGTTGTTTTCTGGGTTTGACTCCGCGTTAAATAGTTTTGGTTTTTAGAAAAACCATTGTTTTGACGACGTTTTGGCAAGTCAGTATAGTTCTGATTCGTCTTGATGTTTCAGGAAGGAGAACTGATTTCTCGGTCGCTGTACGTTGAGTTTAAATACAGCTACCGAGAAATCAGTTCTCCTGAAACATCAAGACGAATCAGAACTAATCGGACTTGACAATGGCAAGTGTGACCTTGCCGAAACGTCGTCAAAACAATGGTTTTTTCTAAAAACCAAAACTATTTAACGCGGAGTCAAACCCGAAAAACAACTGAAATCACATATAGCTCCCGCGAAAATTTCAAATCCAATATATATATATATATATATATATATATATATATATATATATATATATATATGTATATACGTATTATATATATATATATATATATATATATATATATATATATATATATATATATATATATATATATATATATATATTACTTCATTGTTCATTTAACAAAGTTAAGCAGCTGTCATCGTTCCTCGTGATATATAACATATTGTTCAAAAGCTTTAACACCACAATCTCTATATCTCATAAACATGATCTCATTCGCGATACTAGAGCATAAAAGCGACATTAAAGTCGCTGCTGTACTCCAAACTGTTTTCAGAAACATTCCCTTTAGTTGCTTGTTTCTCCTGAAATATACCACACTTAGGATAAATTTCACTTTGTCGATTTTAAGCCTTAAATGGGATTTGCCTGGTAATTCCCGCCTGTTACACGATGAGCTTTGAACCTTCAGCGATTCAGAGGATTATTACCATAGGTGTTTGTCGTAGAAGCATGTAAATGGTAAAGCATTAAAAGGATTTAATTCTTAACCAGAAATCGAATTTTCGAGCTTTTATTTCTTTAATTAACTGAGCGAGAAGAGAAATGTGCGTCACCAATCATTTCTAAAAAAAAAAAACAGATTTGAAAATTTAATTAGAAGATAAGAAAAAATAAAAAAATATATACACTGAAGCAAGTATATTCACATTTTTATTCAGATTAAGTCTGCAGTTGCATACTGAGGATCTTATAAACTAGTGAAAATAAAAATTATAGTGAAAAAAAACTTCACTGCATCTATCTATCTATCTTTATAAAAGCCCAAATTGTCCACTGCTAAATGTGGACCTTCCTTAGTTTTTACCGCTCCTCTCTCTCTTGTGTTCTTTTTATTCAGGTTCTGGCAATTTTGTTTATATCGTCGATTCTTGGTCTGCCTCTACTTCTGTACACTTCATGTCTCGAACGCTATTTTTTTATCTTTCTTGTGAACCTCTCATCCGCCATTTAACCAACATGTCCGGCCCAGTTCTATTTTATATGTAAAATAGCCCTCGAAAGCGTCCCGCACCCCATCTTATTCCTGATCACTTGATTTGGAATTCGGTTCTTTTGACTCATTCCCATCGATCTTTCAATATTTCTGTGCGATATATATTTCTTGTATAATCTTTTTTATAACTTTTAGTAACATAGCTTTCGACAAGGAGTACACATTGATTGAAAACTTTTTCTTTCAGACTTATGGGAGTATCAAGCTTCAATATAATACTTAATTTTTCGAATGCTCTTCATGTAAGACCTATTCTTCTCCTTCTCATATCTCACATTGTCTTTGTCGATGTGTATCTCATGCCCCAAATACTTTTACCTGGTTATTTGAGCGATGTTAATATTATTTATTTGTAGAGAAGCATTAGTCACTAGATTTTTCACAAACTGGGTTTTAACCCTTTCAACATAAATATATTGTACCTTCTGAATATTATCTGAAATCAATACAACAATATCTTCAAAACATAGATCATTTAACATTTGTCGATCAACGTTGATCATTCAATGTTATTAAGCATATCTTGTACGAACTCTGTAACTATTCAAAAAAACTTTGTTTTAATTCACGTATTTCAAATTCCATTAAATTCAGACAGCAGTAACTTTCACTTGTATAATTGAACGTTAGTTATTTTATCATAAACGGTAAGTTTATGGATGTCTCAGTTTATTCTGAGACCTCAGAAAGAAGTCTCAGAATCTTCGAAAAGTAGAAGCAGTGGCGGCCGGTCAGGGCCGGCAGGGTAGGACCCACACCTCTGTAGATATTGTAGATTTTTTTTAATATTTAATTTAATCAGTATTTCAATAATTAATTGTGGCAGATAATCAATTGATGTCATTTGTTTCCGTAAAATAAAAAAAAATCTGTGAAATAACTAAATTTTATTCATTGTTTTTAAAAGAATAAGACCAATTCGACCAGACTAAATTTTATTCATGGTTTTTAAAAGAATTCGTCCAATCTGAGCGTTAAGTGATCCCTTTGAATTCTTAAATAGGCACGTTTCAGGGTTTCGGCAAGCCGATCCCAAGCTTGACAATTTACAATATTTACATGTAAAAATCAACGGAATATTACTTGATGAGCAACCAAACATACATTTCTTTCCATATGAAGTTAATTACCAAGTACGGCAAATTTAAATTTGCCGATGCTTTTTAAGGATTTGTGAATGGTCGTGAACTGTACCTTGCAAGCGCAGGACGAAATGTTATTCGGGATGAGGATGCATAAGTAGTGAAGTGAAGTGATATTGAGTGCACGAACTAGCTTTTCTTTCTGTGATTTATTTTTATTTTCTAAAGTAATACTGTGATACGTTACCACTGCCGTAAATAGTTAAAGGTTAAAGGGTTTTTTGAAGTATTAGAAGTTTTTTGTAATTAATGTGTAAACAAATTCAGGTAAATTAACCTAAAAAATGCAAGCTATGGGAGAAACTGTAAGTATTGATAAATCTGATATTGTAAATTATATTTTGCAAAATGGGTTTTCATCTATTCCATATGAAGAACAAATTGTTATTAAAAATTAGGGGCGTCCTTTGCCTAAAATGACCCGGCTTATAAATATTATAGCAGGGAGTAAGGGAAGTAATAGATCATTTTCAGATAATTGGTATAGCAAGTACTCATGGCTTACCGGGAGTGAAATAAAAAACAAACTTTTCTGTTGGCCTTGCACTTTATTTTTGAGAAATAGGTGCATCAACATCCGTGGTGTGAATCTGGTTACGATAATTTAATGGAATTATTTAGGGCTTTACATAAACATGATATTTCGAAAGATCATACAAATAGCCAGAAAATTAGATTTATTTGGAAAACAATATATTTATGTTTCATTAGATAATGCCCAAAGTGAAAATGCTATTAAACAAGAAATAACGAAATTGTAAAAAATAATCACGCAGTTTTACGTCGTTTAATTGATATTGTAATTTTTTTAAGTTGTCAGGAATTAATATTTAGGGGACACGATGAATCGGAGCATTCGTTAAATCAAGGCAATTATAGAGAAGTAATAAAAATGTTTAAGAAATACGATTTGGAATTTTCTAATTTACTTTCTGATTTGAAGACATTTAGCGGTGTATCTAAAACAATCCAATATGAATTAATAGAATCAATTAATTATATTTTAAGTAACGTTATTGAATCTGAGATTTATGAAACCATTTGCTTTTCACTATGAGAGATTTTTAGATTTTACGGAGGTGAGTAAAAGCCATAAGGCAGAATAATTTTTTGGTGTTTTAAAGGACATATTTTTAGGAAAGATTTTTAGGAAAGTGTTTACCCAAACCGATTTTCAATGTTGTTTAAAATCAGTTAACTGACAGTATTCATTCCAAAAATAGAATAATAAAACTAGTGCAAAATCACAGAGATTTTCGTATTGATAGTAATTTCCAGTAGGTATATACGCGGTGACGTTTCGGACTCGCTTGATATTTCCGAACCCCTCAAAAAAACACAAAGGCATGCGAAAAACGAGTATATTTTGAAATTTTGAATACTATTATTATGCAAATAGATACTCGTTTTTCGAATTTTGAAGTTTTGCAAATTTTTGACCTCTTTGACGATTCAAAATTTACGTCAAAGAATTTCTAAGATATATATTATACAGTTAATGAAAAGTTATCCATCATTCTTTAATAAAATAAAATTAGAAAATGAATTAAAAGTTTTAATACTAATCCAAATATTTTCGGAAGGTGGGATAAGTTACAAGATATGTATAATTTTATATACTGCAATTCATTACAACAAACTGTTGTAAATAATTGAAATTAATAAATTATATATATTATTTTTAATATATTAAAAGTTCTTTGGCCTCATCTATCCTATCAGCTATAAGTACAATATCATCTGCAAACCTTAGAAGGCTAAGCTTTTCTCCGTTTATGTTTATGCCCTTGTCGGTCAGTTTTGCTCTTTTACATATATATTCCAAAAGGGTAGTGATCAGTTTCGGCTATATGGTGTCCCCCTGGCGTACTCCTCGTTGTATCGGGAATTTCTGGGTTTGACGATCACCCACTCTAATACTGGCTGTTGCGTTTTGGTATATGTCTTTAATTATATTTATACTTCCAAGGCTTCCAACATTTTTTGTTGATTTACAGTGTCGAATGCCTTTTCATAGTCGACAAATATTAAAGCTAGTTGTTTATTATATTCAGAGAGGTGTCAGGCCATGGAGTAGGGTGTCAACTTTGTAAAAATGGCGTGCACCCTATTCTTCATGCTATGGCATGCTGGACGAGCCATACAGTCTGTAGTCAACACCCCGAAGTATGAGCGGGAACACAAAGTGTTCTTATATATACAAATACTCATACGCTTATGAAACGCACCTGGCGGATCATAAGGGCCTTCACATTTTACTCTTTTTCAACTTGTCTTGAGTGAAATGTCTTTAATCTTTCCTATCGGCCTCTCTTGGCTAACTCTTGTTTCTTCCGACCCCGAATGGCTATTAGGTTTCCGAAGGCAGACGGGTCACTATATTTCCTTCTACTACAACTCTAAAACCCGCCAATACGCTTGGCCAGCGCGGCGTTTCAAGGCCAAATTTCCCCTCATATAATAAACCAATGATCTATACATATAAGATGTGTATCTGAATTAGATCTTTCGCTAAAAAGTTTTTCGATTTGCTCGAAATCATGTTTTTGGACTTACACTGTTTTAAATCTCACCGATTCAATAATTGTAGTTTACAATTTTATGGATAACAAAAGCTGAAGTTTTTTTAAAATTAAACAAACTATTGTAGCGTCATTGAATTAATTATTATTCACCTCGCAAAGATTCTCATAAAAACGCATAATGACTACTGAAAATCTTCTCGGGCACTTTCCCAGATAGAACTGACGTATATTTAGCCATTCATGTATTCCATTTTATATGCTGTTTATACGCGCTTTCTATCTACTAAACAGTTAAATACGTTCAAACTCAACGCTGAATTAATAATATCGACGAACCAGAACAATAATCAGCAACCGGCTGTAGTAGTGTTGTGAAGTAAATTTGAATTTTCGATTAAATTTCCTCCTCTAATTTTCCTTAGAGAAGCGGCATAATGCCAGCGTTGCTGTCATTACTACAATATCACAAATTGCGGGATGGCTTCTCAGTCTGCTGGAACTGTTACGCATGTAACGGATCAGATTGTTATGTTAAATAAACACAATAATGCTACAGCTTTTCAGCATATTGTATAAAAAAAGATAAAACTATTTTAGAATTTCTAAGTTATGATTATTCCAGATATAACGAATTATCTTCTTCTTCTTTTTCTTTTTCTTCTTCTTCTTTTTTTTATATAGACATGACTCTGTCTGTTTTTCAATGTGTTTCCAGTAAGTTGTCAGTCCATCGTTTGTCAGTCCTTCCTACTGATCATCTTCCTATTGGAGAACAGTCTCTTGCTGTCTTTACAACTCTATTTGTTGTCATTCGGCTTATATGATCGTTTCATTCAACTCTTCAATTTGTTACCCAGTTTTTGATGTTCTCCACCTTGCATCCATGTCGTATATCTGTACTTCTAGCTCTGTCCTATAGTGTCACCATTAATTTTTCTAAGTGTTTGCATCTCTGCTGTTTTTGACATCCTATTTGTCCTCTCTGTGTCAGGTATTGTTTCTGTCGCGTATGTTATTATTGGTCTGATGACTGTTTTGTAAATTCTGCCTTTCATTTCTTTCCTGATATTTTTATTTCTCCATATTGTTTCATTTAGGAAACAGACAAGACCAAGAGCCTCTTGTAAATATTTGCGAGTTCTTCTTTATTGCACAGTCATTTCTTGACATTTTTAAGATTACTACACTAATTGTTATTTGATTGAATTTAAATATTTTAATTGTTATGCAAAAATGGTTCATTTTTAGTTTATTTCTAAAATCTTAGATTTTAAAAATGGGTACAACTATAGAATATTTATATTCTTTTTAAGATTTCATTTGAAAAAAAATTTCAAATAGATCAGCATGTCAGAACCGCGAAACATTTAGCTAAAAAAGTAAAAACCACATCCGGTGAAAAATATCAACCTTCAGTGTCCAAGTACTTTCAGTCAAGTTCCAAAAAACAAACCGAACAAGAAACTTTTAACGATGACTTGTGTCGTGCATTAGTACCTTCTAATATACCGCTTTCAAAATTATCTAATGAAAATTTTAGTTCTTTTTAAAAAAATATTGCAAATAAAACATTTCCAGTGAACGAACTCTTAAGAGAAATAATGTCAATTTATTATACTCCTCAGTTATCCACAATATAAAAGCCGAAGTAGGTAATAATTAATTATACATATGTGTGGACGAGACCACTGACTCGTCAGGTAGATACATTAATTATGCACTTATTGATTGGTGTACTTAGCGATGAAACCTTTCCAAAATCGTATTTTTTCTTCCTGCTGCTGTGCCTAATGATAAATTATTGCTTATTTTATCTAATGCCATACCATATATGGTAAAAGCAGGACAACATTTAAAAATATTTTATCCAAACTTAATACATGTCACTTGTTTAGCGCAAGGAATAAATAGAGTTGCGGAAGAAGTAAGAAAAAAATTTCCACTAGTTAACCGTTTCACTAAATATTGCTCACGAAGGTTCATCTGTCGATTTAGCTATTTTTAGATTACATTTAACAGGAATCTCCTCAATTTTAGGTGCAAATAATTTTATTACTACAGTAATTAACATACGACCAATAGGTATAACCTTTGATCGAATACCTTTATTTGTTTGAGCAGTTGTTATTACTGCAGTTTTATTATTATTATCTTTGCCTGTTTTAGCCGGGGCAATTACAATATTATTAACAGACCGAAACTTAAATACTTCATTTTTTGATCCTGCAGGAGGGGGTGATATAATTAGTCAAAAAGGTATTCCTGAAATTACCTGTAAGAATACAATATTACGGAGATATGCTTCCTGCTGTTCCACTGCCACCGCAACCCATTTTATCACGTTGGGGAAAATGATTGGAAGCAGCTAATTTCTATGCTCATCATTTTGTTAAAAAAAAAAATAATTAACCTTTCAACGGATGATAGTTGCCAATCTTTATTGGAAGCAAGCCTTCCAAAATATCATCCTCCAACAGCAACTGTCATAAATCATCATAAAATCAGATTATAGTTTTGTCCAGAAAACTATAACTCAATTAGAATCCTCCAAATTATCATTGTTAGAGAATATAGTTTTAATAAAAGAATTGGAGTTAATGTTTCAATCGTTAAAGGTACTATTGGAAACGAAATTTTTCAAAAATTTAAAGTAACCATGGAAAAAAAATGGTTACCAGGTTCTTTCTGAAGTGGTTTAAGTACTAGCTGAGACATTTTCCGAACCACCTAATTTAGAACCATCTATTATAGTAAATTTGAGAAATGCCCCAGTTACATCAGTTGATGCCGAAAAAGTTTTTCTATTTACAGATATACGTATTTAGATATAAGCCATAAGTTTTTATTAGAACATTTTGAACGTCATTTGATAATCTATTGTTACCACAATTCAAAATAATATTTTTCTACTCTCTTACTAGTAAATTGTATATTAACTACTATTTGGATGCTAAGTAAATGCATCATAACAGATACTGACACGTAATGACTAGCACGTAATAAAAAAAATTACGCTTCAGTTTTATAAAAATGTGTAATATCACATAAGCCTCGTATGTCAGTTGGTCGAGTTACCATGGAAACGAATTAACAGACGTTATTTTGACAGATTAAAAATTATTGATCTGTCAGTGTAAATATAGCGATAATTTAATTTTTATTTTTATAAACGAAAATAATCGTAGAAAAAGTATAGTACATAACTTGAGTTGTAAGCTTATTACATGCTTGTAAAATTACTGCGCTCGCCGCTACGCGGCTCGCGCGCAATTTTTTTACTCGCATGTAATAAGCTTCTTACAACTCTCGTTATGTAATATACTATTTTCTACTCTCTTACTAGTAAATTGTATATTACCTACTATTTGGATGCTAAGTAAATGCATCATAACAGATACTAACACGTAATGACTAGCACGTAATAAAAAAAATTACGCTTCAGTTTTATAAAAATGTGTAATATCACATAAGCCTCGTAAGTCAGTTGGTAGAGTTACCATGGAAACGAATTAACAGACGTTATTTTGACAGATTAAAAATTATTAATCTGTCAGTGTAAATATAGTGGTAATTTAATTTTTATTTTTATAAACGAAAATAATCGTAGAAAAAGTATAGTACACAACTTGAGTTGTAAGCTTATTACATGCTTGTAAAATTACTGCGCTCGCCGCTACGCGGCTCGCGCGCAACTTTTTTACTCGCATGTAATAAGCTTCTTACAACTCTCGTTATGTAATATACTATTATATGTTAAAATAATTGTATATGTTATGTATTTATAATATTGTATTTTTGTAAATAAAAAAATATTGTCAATATTTTTTATTACATTCATATTTTCTAGATAAATATGCAGTATTTTATTTAAAATATTGTATATTTATTTATTTTTGCATAAAATACTGCATATTTATGCGATATTTCATGTTTTTTTATTTGCATATTTGCTTAAGTCTAGTAATATTCAAATTTTTATGCAAAAAAGAAAGTTTATTGCCAACTTGTCTTAGAGCATTTCGATACCTCATATATAGAAAAAAGAGCTTCAATTTCATCTCTGCATATTCCATTACACCACAAGGTTAGCAACGTTATAGGAAAAAAGCCCACCATCATGCAAATAAATCAGCCTTCTCTAAATTCGCAGATATCTCGATGTCAGTATTGCTCGATAAGAAAAAAAAATATTCACGCCGCATTACTGTTCGACTTGTAGAAACCTCAAAACCTCATCTGCAAGGAGCATACATCCACAACACTGTACATATTCAGTCAATGCACAAGGACAAATGCAGAGCAGGAGTATGACTTAAGAATTCTGTAACGTTATAAAATTCACATCTTTATTAATTTATATTTAAATAATTATTTTATTTTAACTTATTCCTTTACCTCCGGCTTTGTTTTTACTTTTTTTCTTCAAAAAGTAGTTGGCGGCCTCCTTCTTTCTTTTCTCTCTTTCTGTCCCGTAGAATAAATATTCGCCCTCTCTTTTTCTGTCTGGTAGACTAAATGTTCTGTTCTCTGTTGGCACAAGAGCTAATTCCATCATGGGCATACGTCCTATGTCATCTATGTTAACTTCATTGCAGTCTCTTCCAACTTTCTATCAATCACCTTTTCTATGGTAGTGGGATTGTTTTTTATCTGTAATTAAAATTTATAAAAGAAGGTAGGAAATATTATAAGCTTCATTTTATGGTCTGCAGAATTCTCTTGCGGTGAGTACTTTCATTGTAATCTATATTCTATAATTCTGACAGTACTTTCAGTATACATAACCTTACTTCTTTCGAAAGCAAATCTTATAAAGATGACGAAGAATTTAATTAAGTTAAATAATAATTATATTTCATTTTATCATTGAAATCTGCTATTTGTTTCATTGTAATTTGGTAAAATGGCAAGGAAAACCTTTTTTGATGAGTCTCTAATACAAGTTGTTCCTTATATTTTAGTTGATTGGCCGTATATTGAACTTATTGGCTGTATTATAAAGTTTTATTGGCATTATTGGAGAATTTATTGACTTTATTGGAGGACCTAACCACTTAATTGGGAGACCACACAAATATGGAACAACTGCAGCTCGGGAGGACCTAATCGTCTAATTGGGAAGCCAAACAATCACCCATTGATGTCATAAGTATCGCCAAATTAATTTCTTGTAAAGCATTGTCCGGGTTGATTGTTTTTTTTTAAATTTTTTTTTTAAATAAATATGATTAGTTAAATAATTATTTTATTTGCTATCAGCTAAGGGTTCATGGTTTGATTCCTAGTTTAAGACAAGACGGATTCACACTTGAGAGACTGTGCTAGGCGAAGCATAGACGGTAAGCTCCCATGGTTGATTGAGGTATTATTTTTATAATAGTATTTAAATTCTCTTTGGTAGTCTTATCGTTACAATTCTATAGCATTTCATACTGTGGTTATATTTCAGTGTTTGTTTCGTTTTTTTGTATCTGTTACCTTTTATTTTAGTGCTTGTTCCGTTTTTGTGTATACTTTAAGTTTTCATTTAAATTTTTCTTCTTTTATTAATTTCATGTAATATCCTAAAAATCCAGTAGTTACAGTTATAACATAAACTGGGATCTGAAATTAATACCCGACCAACTCTACTATCTGTATACACGACCGCTCAAGGTTCGATTCGAAAAAGCATTTTCTTGAAATGATGCATAAATTTTTAAGAAATGAGAGAAATCAGAGTATTTCTGTAGACTTCGGATATTAAAAAAAGGAAATTATCACGAACGCTCGCTCGATATAGCCCATTCACTACTTCCATCGAAGACGAAGGCTTGGAAATTAGTTTTTCGGAAAAACGATACTACAGAATTCTTCGGAATTGGAAGTTTATTGTCATATCGACTAGTGTTCATTGATGAAAAGAATTGTCAACTGGATTTTAAAATGACTTGCAAGTAGTAGAAAAAGTAAAAGACATCTTCTGCCTGGAAGCTAAACATAAAATATATCATTAACCTAACGAGTGCCACGTGCAAAGTTATCATTAATCCAATCTATATTATATAACCAAGATGGTCAATAACTTCATTACTCTTAAATGATTCAATAATCATTTAAGAGTAAAGTGTTTCTAAAAAGTACTTATTTTTATTAAAAATAGGAGATGTATATTTAATAATTTTGCTATTCTAAATCCTAGTTTTTAAAACAAAAAAAAATATTTAGAATTGTAAATTTAAACTTTAACTAAAATAGACTTTTTTGGATATTGCTTTAGCTACTACTTCTTCTTAAAGTGCCCTCTCCTCAATGGAGGTTGGCTACTACAATGTTAAACTCTTCTCTATCTTCAGCTGTTCTTATTACCTGTTCAAAATTTAGCCCTGTCCATTGTCGGATGTTTCTGAGCCACGATAGTCTTTTCCTTCCTAGGCCTCTCTTTCCCTCGATTTTTTCTTTCACTATAAGTTGGGCATATTGGTATTTATTATTTCTCAGTATGTGGCCTAGGTATGATGTTTTCTAACTTTTACTGTGTTAAAAAGTTCTATTTCCTTACCTATTTTATGCAGCACTTCTTCGTTTGAGGTATGCGATGTCCATGAAATTTTGAGTGTTCTCTGGTAGATCCACATTTCAAAGGCATCCAATTTATTTACGGTTGATGTTTTAAGGGTCCACGTTTCAACTGCATATAGAAGAGTCGACCAGACGTAGCATTTTGATAAACGTAGTCGAATTTCGAGTTTTATTCGAGAATCACAAAGCAGTTTTTTTATTTTTTCGAAAGATTTTCTGGCCTGTTCTATTCTCGATCTTATTTCTAGATCAGGATTTAGGCTGCTATCGATCCAACATCCCAGGTACTTAAATGTATTGACCTGTTCTGAAATGTGCCCATTTATTGTGCAAGGTTGAGGTACGTTTTGGTTTTTTGGATTGACATCACTTTGGTTTTTTAAATGTTTATTTTCATACCAATTTGCTCACAGGTCGAGTTGGTCTTGTCGATGAGTCGTTGCAGACCTAAGTCGGAATCCGCAATTAACACTGTATCATCGGCGTATCTGATACTGTTGATATTTACGCCATTCACATTGACTTCATCCTTGGAATCCTCCAATGCTTCTTTAAATAGAAACTAGGAGTAAAGATTAAACAGCAGGGGCAACAGAACACATCCTTGTCTAACTCCCCTCCTAATTTCTACTTCTGCGGATATAGAATCTTCGATCCTAATTCTGGCGTTTTGTTGCAGTTAAGTTTTTTAGGAATTTGATGTCTTTTCCATCTAAACTGACTTCTTGCAAAAGTTCTAATAGTACGTCGTGTCTTACTCTATCAAATGCTTTTTCGAAGTCTATAAAGTATATAAATATATCTTTCTGTTGGTCGTAGCATTTTTGGGCGAGAACTAGTAAACTAAACAGGGCTTCTCTCGTTCCCTGTTGGCCCTGAATCCAAACTGATCGTCTCCGATGATTGTTTCGTACTTTCTATAGATACAATTATGTACGATTTTTAGTAGGACTTTTACTGCATGACTCATAAGGCTTATCAGACGGAACTCATTGCAGTGTTGTGGGTTTGGCTTTTTTGGTAGTGGGATGAATATTGACTCCAGCCAATCTTGGGGTATTTTACCTGTATCATAAATGCGATTGAATAAAAGGACAAATATTTCGATATTTTCTTCGCCGATTAATTTTAACGTTTCTGGGTATATTCCGTCTGGACCTGGGCGTTTATTTGTTTTGAGATGATTAATTGCATTTATGATTTCAGATTTCAGAATTGTTGGCCCTTCGTTGTTATTTTCCAATCTTGGTTCTTCTCGTATGTCGTGAAAAACAAGCTTTAGCTACTAGGTGAGTATAAATACATATGAAGGGTCAGGGGGAAAACGGTTTTACTTCATTTAGCAAAATTTTTCAGGAGACGAAAAACAAAGTTAATCTTTAAAAAATAACGTTTAATTTCTGTTTTAAAAACTTAATCTTAATTTTACATCATGTTATATGTGATATAAAACCTAAAAAAAAACTATGTGTATTGGTAATAATAAAAATGGATGCTGGATTAAAATTTTCTCTTGGTCTTCATTAGCAGTTTGGTTATTTGAGCAGTATTCTGGAACAAAACCCAGTTCTAGTATGAGTTTTAGTGTATCTATTGATGTTGATAGTCTGATCTGGTACTGATAAATCAGATAAAAGTCCATAATATAAGTTGTGGTGCAGAAAAATATTTACCTTTACACATCATTGCCGTTCATGAAGTCCAAGTATACGTCATCTTGCTGGTCATTGCTCTCACGTCCATCCCACATCAAGTTATTGTAGAGGATCTTAGCTTCAGTATTGATGAGAAATTTAGTTAAAGACTGTAGGTCGTATTTCACATAAGAGATTGGGATTGGGGCCTCATACAAAACTTTTAATTCTTGTGTGGGAATGTTGTTCTCTTTTTAATGGTCCTTCATCCTTTTTTTCTTGTATTAAGTGGTAATTTCATGGCTGTAATAACTACCAAAGAAACTCGAACGGTGATGAATTAACCTTGGTGTAGAACTATCTAGATAACGACATCTGATTGACCTTGTAGCTACTGGGCACTTTAATTGGTACATAGGCTTCAAAAAACTAGTCCAAGACTTAAACATGTATTTTTTACCGTCAATTACTATGAATGGAGATGATTTCGCACGACTAATTCTTATAACTTCCCTCCATTTCTCTGTTACCTCGACATAGGATTTTTGATTGATGAGACTCATGTCACAACATCGTTTTTGCTTTGTCAATAAATAATACAGACAACATATCACTGTATAGTTTTTGTTTTGACCAACACAACTATCGCAAAATATTCCAAGATTACTCAGACTTTACAGTCGCAGACAGAATGGAAGTCACAAAATGCCAAGAAGCCATAGCAATGGCTTCCATGTCATGAGTTTTTCTGGCTTTTCCTTTGTTTTAAGTCTTTAGGTCATAAAATGCAGCACTCTTACGTAAATCGAGATTTTCCTTACTTAACAACTTATTAATTTTTTTTTCAAGGTTAACTTTCCTTCCACAGTTGCAGTAGCAATAGATTGTTTGAATGCTGCGTTTTAGACTTATTACAGTAACATGTACTACATGTATCTTTCCGTGGGTAACCAAATGAGAAATTATAATCTTGATTAAAAATACTTCTAAACGTGTCATAGGAAACTTTGTTATTGGAATTTAAACCTTTATATATTGACCACAATTTTGAAATATTGAGATATTCAGGTAAACAAATTTTATCAGTGTCTATTAGAGAATATTATGACTTTCTACCCTTTAGTCATTGAAGAAATATATTGACACAAAGTTCGGTTTCGTCACTTAATTGGTGAGGACTCGAGAAACCCTAAAAATTATAGAGGTATTGGTTTGATAAATAGTACATTAAAATTGTTAACAGCAATCATAAAAGATAATATCGAGGAAAAAGCGAATATGGCAGATGAACAACAAGGCTTCCGGAAGAAACGCAGCACAATAGACGCAATTTTTATTATTAGACAAATAATAGAGAAGTCTAGTGAATATGGTAAACCAGCATACATGTGTTTTGTATATTTAAAAAGTTCTTTTGACAGGGTTATGCGAAATGACATCTTAAATTTATTACAAGCTGAACAAATAGACCATCAGATAATAAGGACAATAAATGAAATTAACAAGAACAAGACCAGAGTTATAATGCCAACAGAACAAACAGAATGCATAGAACTAAAAGGAATAATCCGAAAAGGAGACTGGCTCAGCCCTTTGTTATTCAATATGGCGATGAATCAAATTATTCACGAAGTAAGAAAACGACACGGATACCACATCGGAGCGCATTAAATTACGATAGTATGCTATGCCAATGATCCAGTACTAATTGCTGATAACGAAGGTTACCTACAAAGGCAGCTCCACACCTTTAATATCACGGCAAACAAACGTAATATGAGAATATCAGTAGAAAAAACTATATGTATAGTGATCAGTAAAGAGCCGCGTAGATGCAAACAAGAAATATACGGCAAAATTGTAGAACAAGTAATAAAATTCAATTACCTAGGAGTAGAGATCACTAGTGACAGGGATATAAGAACAGAGATCACAAGGCAAGCATCAAAGCGGCAAGAGTAAGTGGTTGCCTCCGAGAAACCATATGGAGAAACAAATAACTGACCACGGAAAGCAAAATGAAAGTATACAAGACAACAGTAAAACCAATCCTAACATATGCAGCGGAGACAAGGACCGATACAAGAAACACGAAACAACAAATCAACAATATCAAAATGAAAGTATTAAGATCAATAGCGGGCATATCACTAAGAGACAGACAAACCAACAGAAGTATACGCGAACTAAGCAAAATTCAAAATATTAACAGGTGGATAAGAACAGGAAAAGAAACTGAAACGAACATGTAAACCGAATGTGACCAGATAGATTAGCGAACATCTCTAAAAACAACAAGCCGAATAGCAGAAGATCCGTTGGAAGGCCGCCAAAAAGGTGGAAAGATAATGTACAGTCCACAATGACTGAAACATAATAAGAGGCAGACTAGGAGTAATCTTAGTCGCACGAAGAAGAAGCAGAACACTTATTTGGTGGGGCCTGTTATTATGCTTGCCGCTTTCATCTAGTTTTATAGTCCCATTAGAAGCCAACAATTCTCTGATTGTTTGAATTCTTCGAGAAGTAACCCTGTGAATAGAAATAAAAGCCTTAATACAGACATGTACGTCACGAAAACTGTCATTATTTTTTACTCTAATCCTGTACACAAATGAACTCTGGCGTATCTTTGCATTCTCGTGTGGTTTTCTGCTCCTACGCCTTTGCACAGATACAGCCGTAACAAGACCTTCCAAGTAGATATTTTGTTTATCCTACAAATCCAGTTCAATAAACTGTCTTATTATTCTTAGTCTATTATCTAATGAAATATTATCAAAGCGTTTTAATCTGTAGCACTTGCAGTCTTCATCTGTAGTATGACTATTTAGCCTAATTTTTTCATGACATCTTTTACACGGCCATAACTTTTTCTCTTCTTTGTTGTTTTTGAAACGACAACTTCGCCATCTCCATTAGAACCTTGATCACTTTGAAATTCGTTATCCATTATAACACAACAATAAACTTGACTTAATAATACTTTTTTAAACTGAAACAACTCTTCAAAATACCGAACGTGTCTCAACAAGATCAAAGACCCTACTAATAATAATTGCTACCTGAGTGTGTTGCTTTCACCAGCGTATTCTTAGGACCCTGATTGTTCTTTCATTTGCGCACTGTGACTTAAACCATTCTTCCCACTAAAGGTCGATTCAGACACATCAGTCACGTCTCGTCACAGTCCTGGCGCCGAACCGAACAATCCGTCATACAAAATATTCTTTAATAGAAATATGGCGCCGGCATTCACATTCATCAGGCGACGTGCGAACAGTTTCGCACCTGTCAGATAATTAATAAATCAATATAAGGTTGAATGTTCTAATAATTAAACTTTGAGGGTATACAAGGCAGCTATCGAACACGGTGATTAATTTAATCTTGCCCAAGTACTTTCGATCAATAGATCATCTTCAAGGGCATTTCGTCAGTTGTAGCCTATCCGACATGAGAAGAATGTCATTAATGTAAAATTTGGACATAACAATACAAAATACAATACACAAAGACAAACAAACACTTTAAAATTTTAAGGAGAAGCTATATGTTGTATAGAAGCCGGAGACATAATCTGTTTGTTTGAAGAATGTTTTTTCTCTGGTGGTGGAAATACTAATTTCTTTCCCAATAATACTCTTGATTAGATTTAAAAATTAGCAGACTTCAAAACAAACATGACTTTTCCATATTTCATAAACCTACCCATACTGACACGACTATACACAATTCATCATCCCATCCAACACAACATAAACTGGCAGCTTATCATAGTATGTTACATAGATTAACAGAAATTCCAATGTCAAAATACAACTTTGAGACAGAATTAAATATAATTAAGCAAATAGCAGTAAACAACGGATACAACGAACAAACAATTAATACAATGTTAAATCAAAAACTACACAAGAAAGCCCTGAAATTAGTATTTCCACCACTAGAAAAAAAACCCAGTACCTTCTGCTCGATTACATATACAGGCAAAATAACAACAAAAATTGACAAACACATAAAAAAGAAAGGAATAACAACAACTTTCCGAACAAATAACAACCTAGGCAAATATAATAAAAATAACAAGAGCCAAAATAAAAAACACTTAAATAGTGGTGTGTACAAACTTCAATGTGGCGACTGCCCAAAAACTTACATCGGTCAAACTGGTAGAATCTTTGATAAACGAATAGCAGAACATAAAAGGGCTTTCAAGAATAGAAAAACAGATTCGACATACGCACTTCACCTTCTAGATCATAATCATTCTTTTAATGACAAATTTAAAATTCTTCACATTCAAAATAAATGCCTTAAGCTATCCTTGTTAGAATCTATGGAAATCAACAAATTAAAAAACACAGATATAATTCTGAATGACCAACTTGAGACAAACAGTTCTCCCCCCCCCCTCAACCTATTTCATTAGAGACTATAAATTTGTAAACCCAAGCCAAAAATAGATCACTTGAGAAAGGCAATCAGCCGAAACAGCTGTAGTGATAAGAGTTAAAATAAATTTTGTGGAAGTTTGAAAACAAAGTTTTCAGTGTTTTATTGTTACATAAAAAAACCGATTTTCTGAACAACCGTGTCCCCCAATTACTTCGGATAATCGACTCTTTACTGTACTATTAAAAAAAGGATATTACAATACATTTAATTTTAAGTAAGAAATATTTCATTAATAGGATCTGTGGCTAATAAACAGAGTTCGAAGTCAAACCTCTCCACACTTGCACACATACAATATTCGACTTAGCTAAGAAGTAAAAATTTGCTTGAATACGACTAAGTTACGAAACCTTTTTGTCGATAATACAAACAGACGTTTTTAAAAAAGTGCTCAGACTAATTAATCATACTCCACATTATTTCTATACGAAATATGAAAGGCGACAAAAAAGGAAACTGTGAATTTATTAACAGACGCTTACCTTTCCCGTGTAACTGTAATATTTCACAAATTTTTTACCCCTTCGCTTTTGTACTTTTGTATTTCGCATCGTCTGGTGCTCTCGTTTCGTATTATTTGGTATTTACGGTAATTGCGCAAAAAAGGTTCTGAATCGACTTCGCTTTGTTTCAATTCAGAGTTTGTTTTTTTAAAGTTCGACGACGAAAGCCAAGGTATTGTAAGCGATGCAAAATGACACCGGTTACGCTGGCGTTGTCTTTCTAACTCTTGGCTGTTGCTAAGCAGTTGTCTCAAGGATTGATTTGATACAAAATTACGAAAATATAGCTACGCAAAAGAAATATCTTAAATTAAAAAGATTACTAGTGTCTTGTCTTACAATACAGTTTTTACAACACAAATTTGGTTAATCAACTTTATTTGATCAACCAAGGTTGAATTGAACTTGAATACGATTTTTTTACATATTTTAATTAAAATTGAATCGCGGTTTAATGTAAAAATGGCGTGGAATGAGGTTGTACATGAATTTATACAAAGAATTGATGTTTTTTTAAGGAGAACTGGAAAGAATTGCTAAAAATATGAACAAAAGTCATAAGAAACGTCGTTTTTGGGTGAGACAGTGGATTCTAAGTGTGCGTTCATAACGAGGCATCGACCCTTGGTCAGACCATAGGATGGTATCATAGTATCATCGTCACGTAAAATAAATGCATTATTTTAAAAATTCCATTGTTCACTGACAAAGCGCAGCGCCCAGCCTCGAGCCAGGTATCGGACCATGGACCATAGTATTTTGTATTTTTTTATTCTTGTCCCTAATACTCTACGATGAACACTACGAGGTGCCGACCACCGAGCCTGCGACCATCGTATCGATGCCAGGTAAAATAAATGCATTTTATTTTAAATTCAATAGTTCACTGTCAGTGCTATGCAATAGACACGGATACGATGCGATGATCTCCGTAATGAACGCACCATAAGAAGAAATATTTTGGAAGCATCAAAAACGCTGTTTTTAAGGAGTTAGAATTAGAGGATAAAGAAGGGTATAGAAATTACTCTGGAATGTCTGAAGAAAAATTTGACGAGCTGCTGTGAAAAGTGCAGTCTGTCATAAAAAAAAACAAGATACAGTGATGCAACAAGCAATTTTACCAAGATTGAATTACTGCTGCAAATTACTTTATCTACGGATGATGCGTTCTCAATGCTTGCTTACATATTCTTCTTCTTCTTTGAGTGCCTCTCCTATCGGAGATTGGATATCATTAAGGCGATTTTAATTTTATTAATTGCTGTTTTGAATAATTCGTTAGTGGTACAGCCAAACCACACTCTTAAATTTCTCATCCAGGACATTCTTCTACGGCTTGGATTTCTGCGTCCTTGGATCTTTCCTGGCATAATATTTTGTAGGAACGTGTACTTTTGTCCTCTCATCAGGTGGCCTAAGTATTCAAGTTTTCTCTTTTTTATATTCATAATAACTTCTGGATCGTTATTTATTCTGCGTATTACCTGTTAATGCCTAATGTTACCTAATTAATTACCATGCCTCAACACCGTAAAGCAAAGTACTAAATACATAGCATTTTAACATTCTAGTTCGTAGATGAATACTAATATCACGATTACAAAATAATTTTTTCATTTTTATAAAGGTAGACCTGGCAATTTAAATACGTCTTTTTATCTCGTGATTTTGGTCACCTGTTTCATTAATGAGGGTTCCCAAGTATTTGTATTCGCTTACTTTTTCAAGTTGGGTACCGTTTATTGTGATACTGGTGTCATGAATTGGATTCTTACTGAAGGTCATATATTTGGTTTTTTTGACGTTCATCCTTATGCCGACGAATGAGATATGGTTATATCTCATTCGTACTTTCAACTAGATGTTGTAGATCTTCCACTGTTCTTGCCATTATCACAGTATCGTCAGCATGTCGAATGTTATTGATAACTTCTCCATTGACTATTATCCCTTCGTTTGCATGTGAGAGAGCTTCTTAACATATTTTTTCGCTGTAGATATTAAACAACAGCGGTGACAATATACAACCCTGCGGTACTCCTCTACGTATTTCTATTTCGTCCGATGTTTATATATAACGAGTACTTAAAAATATCATTTCAAATTTTCTGGGAGAAGTATGAAAATGAATATATGATTCATTACAAGATTTTATTAAAGTCAGTAGAAAAAACTTGGTAACAAAAGTAGGTAATACAAAATGTAGTCTATTCTAAATCTAAGACACCTGCTAGAGCTGCAGTAAGTACTTGCTAAGTATGACTCCTGAGAATTCTCTTCGCGCGTTATTGTCTGTTACATGAATTATATGACAATGAAGATGAGGAATGTTCTGGGTCCATGTTGTTTGATAGAGCTGATGATAGAGATGAATAATACTTAGAAGATGAAATTGTCTGGTAATTAGATGTAAAATGAGGACACCTTGATAATAAACTTATATGATATTCAGATTGTCTCACTGAAAAGAGATGCAATCGCTTTTGTCGTACTATAGTTTGAATTTGTTCCTGGTAGATGATGGCATGGTAAACAGGTATATGTCTTAGTTGGACAGCAATATATTTGGCAAATATGTGGAATTCATAATCAACATTAATTGTATTTTGCACTACTTCATTAAGTTAATCAATTGCTGCGCTTATATTAGAAATATTTTCATTTTCTAATATTGTTCTTTTACGATTTTGAGGAGCACGAAAGACATTTGTTGTCTTTGTAGTAGGCGATTTGGCAGTTTGTGTGATTTCTACATGGATCGCTTCTTTCTGGATGTTACCATTGCCACTAGTAATAGATGTAGGAAACACATTTTCTTTTTCTGTTTCTCCTGTGTTTTCGATGGTTCCGCTTTCAGCTGCATCATATGTTGCATTCTTAATGAGAAGTAGAACTTTATTAAAATATTTCATATTAGTAACAAATATTTTTTTACAGCTACCACAAAGTAAAGAACAATGGAAGACAATTCAAAGAGAATAATATTTGCGATAGAATTTTTTAAACTGTTGTGGCGCATTAGATAGAAAACATATTATAATACGAAATGCGCCTCACAGTGGCATCTGTTGTTGAACCAGCTTTAGCATTATATAATTGGTTAAAAATGAGTTCGGGTGAAAAATATATACCAACAGTATCTTTTGATATGGAAGATCTAAATACCAGGCGCATTATAGCGGGTTCTTGGAGAATACAAAGTACTGAAGCAAACGGTCTAGTTAATTTGTACGTTAATTAAGGAAGTCGTAACTATTCAACATTAGCATCTACTGTACCTAATGAGTATGCCGAATATTTTTCCGGACATGGAGCTGTGTCCTGGCAACTTAATATGATACAGAATGATGTAAATAATTCATAAAAGTTAATGTAAAAAAAAAATAAATAAAAAGTATACTCACCACATTTGATGAGATATTTCTTGTATTGGTAATAGTACGTAAAAGTATATCCGGTCTTTTACACCAAAACAACTTTGGCTCGTACAATTCATCTCTTGCCATGCCACTATGCATCGATTTGCATACTAATGAATGTCCTTTTTTATACCTTGTTCTCATATTTTCAATTTTGTTGTTTAGATCAGCAACCCATGCAATTGCAACCCAAAGCATCTTCTCGTGTATCTCTACTTTTGTATTTATCAGTTCGGTGGTCTCACAGACAATCATAATTCTGATACAACTCCAAAAAATTCATCATTATATTTTCAGACTACATGAGTCAGAATATGTCTTGGATATCTCAAGTCAACCCCAATAAATATTATGGAAGCAGAAGCTGTAGAACCACCGTTACAACTAAGAAGGTAACTAATTATTAACAAGTTTATCACAAAAGCATTTGCTAAATCCGCAAGTTATATAATTCCTATCCATGAACTGTCAATTTCAGTACTCACACAGTCTTATTGGCTAAAAAAGAAAACTCCGCTAATTTGTGAAAGTTATACCACTCTTTCCCAATTCAGGTCGGTACTCTACACATCAAAAATCCAGCCAATATTTTCAGAACATCCGCATGTCCTTTTCTCTAAAAAAATTAAGACGTTTCAGATTGACAAAAACGACCACTTCCTCGAAACGGTTAATCAACGATGGCCTGACTATTATCAGATTTACACCGATGGATCAAAACAAATTCGTACAGGTGCCACTTTTTACGATCACACCTTAAAATATCATGAAGAGTTCAGATTATCAGATGAGGCAACGATATATATAGCAGAAATGTTTGCAATAAGTGAAGCTCTAAAATATATACTTAGGACGTATAGACTCAAAAGTATTATATTTACAGATTGCAAAAGTGTGATAGAGAGACTAAAAAATATAAGTCCGGCCAAGAACTTAAGTCATCTAGAAGTAGAAATACTACAGACCAATCACGAAATACTTAGCTCGCAACGGGAGGTGCTAATAGTTTGGATCAAAGGGCATTCGGGTATTCAAGGAAACGAAATTCCTGATAAGCTTGCAAAATCCGCCTCAGACTTACACAGAGATTCTATTAACCAGTGTATTCTATATACAGATTTGAATTCCACACTTAATGTTATATAGTGTGTTATGTCGTATAGTGCTAAACTATACGACAACAAACAAATAGGATTAAATTATAAATCATGTCAAGTCCAAATCCCAATAATAAGATGGTTCTACAACGAAAACAACAGGAACTTTATTATTACTTTAAACAGAATAAGAGCGAATCATGCAATGTCACCAAGCTATAAATGTAAAATTGGTTTAATTGATGATTCCTCATGTTTATGTGGGGAACGCATATTCTACTTGGTTGTTCATTAAATAGTCAAAGCACAGATAAATTTTATAATGAAGTTATTAATAACAAAATTTGCTTACCTATAAATTTAAATTGTATAATTTTCAATAAGAATATTAATATATTGTACTGCTTATATAATCACACCAAACGGTGCAAAATGAAATTGTAATTTTCCTTCATGACATCTTAAGTTTCCATTCCGCTACTTCAAAAACCAAACCAGACTTTATGCTCTTCTGACAAAGAATCTTCCGCAACTCTCTCTTTAGCATTTTCACAGGTTTTTACTAAAGAATTAAATGATGGTTATCTACCTGCTATTAACTGTAATCATGTTGGCGCATCCTTACAGCAAGTTGAATTCACAAAGGATCATGTCAAACAACACTTAATTAAACTTCGCACGGCCGCTTCACCTGGTTTAGATAGTTTAACACCAAAACTGTTAAAAAGGTGCGCAGACACGCTTGCAATACCCATAACGTTAATTATGCAAACTTCTTTCATCCAGAACTCCTTACGCCCTAGTTGGAAATTAGCTTCCATTACCCCTATTTTTAAAAAAGGCAACAAACTCGACCCCAACAATTATCGTCCGATTAGCTTGCTGCCAATGACCAAATTTCTTCTCCAGGAACATGTTATTCCAACACAACAATATGGATTTGTCTCTGGTCGCTCTACTCTAACCACTCTCCTACATTGTGTTAACGCCTGGACGTCATTCCTTAACAGTTCGCAGCCGGTCGACGTTGTTTATCCAGATTTTTCTAAAGCCTTTGACCGTGTACCTAAGCGCAGACTTCTACATAAGCTAGAACATTTCGGAGTTCGCGGTACTTTACTTCGTTGGATAGATGATTTCCTGACAGATCGATATTACAAAGTTAGAGTTGACGAATCTTTCTCACAGGACAGGTTAGTGGAAAGTGGAGTGCCTCAAGGTTCTGTCCTTGGACCTCTGCTTTTTACGGTTTACACCAGCGATATTCCTTATAATGTCTCAAGTAAAATATCGTTCTACGCTGACGTCACGAAAATATATGCTAATTCAAACACAAACCAGCTAACCTTCCAAATGGACTTGGACTCATTTTAACTTGATGTTCCCAGTGGTTACTACACTTAAACGCGGAAAAATGTGTAGAGCTTCGAATTGGCAAAAATAATCCACTTGTGTCGTATTTTGTTAACGGGCAGCCATCAGAATCTGTGTTTTCGTATAACTATCTTGGTGTTATCGTGAACAGCAGCCTAACTTGGTCCGACCATATTACCTCTATTTGTAAACGTGCCAACTCCAGACTGTATCTTATTCGGAGGTGTTTTTCGAGAGTTTCAATGCAATCATTTTGTGAACTTAACTTTACACTCTGTACGTAAGACCTATACTTGAATACGCTTTACCAACGGGGTATCCTGATCTGGTTCGAGACAAGACTTTCTTGGAAAACGTTCAAAGAAAAGCCACTCGAATTTCTTTGGGACCGAGAAGACCGTCTTATGCAAAAAGACTTAGTATAGCTAACCTAACTACTTTTGAACTCCGCCGACAACGTAGAGACTTAATTACAACATTTAAAATACTAAAATTCAATTTTGGAAACCTCGATGAACTATTTATCATAAATCAAGATAAACGCTTCAGAGGTCATCAGTACAAACTAAAGAAAGACAATTTTTCTACAAGACCAAGACAGAACTTTCTTCCAAATAGAGTTTTTGAGTGCTGGAATAACTTCAACGATGACATTGTCTCCGCTTCCTCTACCAACTCGTTCAAAAACAGACTTGACCGTTTTATATTATAGTTAAAATATTGTTTTTCTTTTAAACCATAAAATTCTAATTTTATTTCTTTGATTTGTAATTTTTGTTATTTACTAGTAGGTGATTAATAAACTTTCTTTGTTTTTGAACATAATAGGGACTTAGTTCCTCTGTCCTCGCTTATGTTATAATAATAATAATAATAATAATTATTTCTATAGGATAATAATTCTTTCTGTAGGCTTTCTATAGGAAACTTAATTCCACTGTAGAAAATGTAAATAAATCCTACCCAAGCCAAGAAGAAATTCATGAGTTTTGGGGAAATCAACTTTCGACGCCAGCTACTCATAACAACAATGCTGGATAGATTGAAGACACGGCAAACAATTGTCAACACTACAGTAATATTCCTTATGAACCTTTCACCACTGAAGAAGTCTTGAACATCATCAAAGAGCTTCATAACTGGAACTCTCCTGGACCAGACAGAGTTCAAAACTTCTGGTTAAAGAAGTTTTGGAGTGTTCATGAGCTTTTATCTTCTTCTTCTTCTGGTAGCACTACAACTAGGGGTGGGTCTTGGCTGACTGCATGCCCTGCTTCCATCTCGAACGGTCGTCCATGATGTTTAAGTCAGTGGGTAGTCCCATTGTTCTCAAATCTGACCATATATTATCTCTCCATCGCATTCGTGGACGTCCTTAGGGCCTTCTCCCTGTCGGGACTTCTTCCCAGATTAACTTGATAAGGCGGTTATTAGGGAGCCTATGAACATGGCCAGCCCATCTTAGACGTTGGGATTTAATCTCTTGGACTACGTCGCTAGCACTATACATTTGTTTGACCTCGGCATTTGTTCTCATTCGGTATTGGTTAGGAGCTTTTAACAGTATTTATTAATATTATTATTTCTAATTTACAGGAAATACCATCATTTCTTACTCAGGGAACCACTTATCTAATATAGAAGGATCAAAATAACACCCAAGATCCAGCCAAGTACCGCCCAATTACTTGTCTTCCAACTTTGTACAATTTGGTCACATCCTGTGTGGCCCGGCGTATTTACCAACACTGTGCTCTGAACAATATCATAGAGCCTCAACAGAAAAAATAGTATTTAATAATAGAGATTAATCTCTATTGATAGTTCATTCTTTTTTCAATAATAGAGATTTACTGATCTAGACAATAAATTTTATCATTTAAACAAATCTAATTTTTAAAGTTCATTAATAAGATATTAGTTATTACTACAATTAAATAAATTTTATAATTTCACAAATAAAAATTACATTAATTTCGGAACATATTGACATCTAGTCACGTTCAGCTGGCTTTAAATTATTTCCTGTCACCTCAGCCAGTTGGTCTGTGTCGTTTCAACTGACAAGTACCACGTGCTAATATTCGAGCAGGGAGACATGTAGTCCCTAAAGTAATTTTAAAAAATATATCCATTGTCATCGACCTGGAGTCAAAACATTATTAAATGTAAAATTTGGAATACTGTAAATCCATACATGGAGGTCTTATAGACAACTTTACTGTTAGCAACAAATACACAAGGCACTGAGGATGATCTGTTCAGATTGAAAACGTTCTGCCAGAATTTAAATGTTGACCACATTTTATTAAAGTTTTAAATATTTGTTTGTTTTTATACCACAATACACATGTGTGAAGTGTTTTAACTTTTGTGTTTTTTTAAACGATGGTATACAGCCAATTACTGTTAAACGAATTGGATTTTGCATGTTCGAAGGTGGGCCTGAGAATGAACTTGACCAAAACTAAGTTTATGACAAATTTGGGCTCCAATAACCATTTGACTATTCAAGACAAAGTGGTAGAACTGGTGGAGAAATATACGTATTTGGGTCATGAAATAAGAATCAGCAGGGATAACCAAACATGTGAGATCCAAAGACGAATTACTTTAACATGGGCAGCCTTTGGAAAACTGCGAGACACACTTAGGGCCAACATACCAATCAGCCTCAAAACAAAAGTGTTTGACCAATGCGTATTACCGGTCATGACCTATGGGGCGAAAACTATGACTTTAACCAAGACCACGGCTTTGAAACTGAGAGTGGCACAGAGACGAATGGAACGGTCTATGCTGGGAGTGACGTTGAGGGACCGAATAAGAAACGAAGATCTGCGAAGAAGGACGAGTATTACTGATGTTGTGGAACGCATAGCGGAACTAAAATGGAACTGGGCAGGCCATCTAGCGAGAATGCACGATTCACGATGGACGAGCAAAATTACAAATTTTTTTTGTACTCAAATAATTGTAATTCAAACAAGAGCAGACAAACGCAGTAAAGGAAGACCACCTACACGTTGGGCCGACGACATCAGGCGTATCACTAAAAATTGGCAACAAAGAGCACAAAATCGTGAGGAATGGAGGAGTTTAAGGGAGGCCTATGTCCAGCAGTGGACGTGATAAATAGAGGCTAGATGATGATGATGATGATGATACAGCCAATTACGGGGTTTTTCTCATTAATTTTAAAAGAAAATTTGACAGCAGCCATAAAAAAAGAAGAACGGGATCAATAGAAAGATGGTAGGAAGAGTGAAACAATACGGAAAATGTTGCTTAGTGGATCAAGATGCTGATTCCGTAGTTAAGGAACTGAATAGACTGTGATCACACGCGACTGGTTTACTTCCTAACGCAAGTGTTGAGGACATGTGTGTTTTAGGAGATATCTTCATAGATTTAGAAAGACAGATACAGATAAAAACCTATACTGTGAATACTCTGACACTTACTCACACAATGCTGGAGTGTAATAGATGGACAGTGGAGAGAAACAGAATGTTTAGAGAAACATGTATGAACCCTGTTGTTGTAGGAGAGATGATCGTGAAGATGACGGAAAATAAAGAGGAATGGAATCTTGTACATAATTACATTTAAACAAAAAATAAAAGGCTAGAAAAAGAAGGGAAACACCAGCCGAATTAACTACAAAGATAAGATATAGATAAGACAAAGAAGTGCTTAGAAAGTGTCGTCAGCCTTATAGCGGCCATCCCACTTTCAATGTAGAGTACGTGCGACAGTCAACTGCGTATAAGTAGGAGAGGGTGGTTTTATTTGGTGGGCAGGATAACAGGCAGGCACCGGTTTGCAGGACCTCCTTCTTCTAAGGGAAAATGGGCTCGGATGGACTTCTCTACCCTGACTCTAACATACGGCAGCCTTCCCTGGGAATGGGTTAACCTGGTTCGGTTTTTAAAATGAGGGTACAACGGTATGAAATGCTGATTGATAAAACAGGGAAAGATAAGTAACGGAAGGAGTATAGAAATAAGGAGAGTGTCACCATTAAAAAAATTAAAGAAACTGGTTTATATGCATTTGAACAGAACTCTTTAGAATAGCGGCAGATCAATAATGATGACGATATCCAATCTCCAATTCGGAGACAGCATTTAAGAAGCAGAAGGTAATGTACAAATGTGGCTAAAGATGCATATGTGAGTATATAAATGCTTGTGAGCCGGTGAGCCGCGTTATTTACACTAATCTTTCTAGTTATTCGGTTCCGTTAAACCGAACCCCAAAACTACTCAGAGTTTGCCATTTTAGTCTTTGAATTTTGGCTTGTAAGAGGGAACCAAAAAAGTGTACACTTTTATTATTATAATTAATAATTATTATTATTATAATGAAATATTTATATTAATTGATATACAATAAAACATATACTGATAATAAAGAGCTTACTGATACCGTTAAGAACGTTCTTGCTTTAAAAACAGTGCTGTCCCCATCCAGGTAAAAGCCGCGTTCTGGTTTTTAAAACTTTCCGACACCTATCAGTGTGTTAAGCGCTAAATTATCCAGAAGGCATCTTCACGTCAACTAGGTACTTTTATCGACCGCCAAGCTGGGTAACTTTATTTCAAGGCTTAAGAAAGACGACAACCGACACCTTTTTTAATGTCCAAAGAGAAACTTCTCTTATACCCAAAGAGATTAGAAGGATCTAGATAAATCCAGACTAATTTTTTGTGACAATAAAGCTTTGTTGAATTGTTAATAAGAATTGGTAAATACAATTATTTATTTCTGTTTATAAACCTGTAATAATGTTGTCAATACATGTAATTTGTCTTATCTTTTACTATATTGTTATAACAAAACATTTTTTGCAGCTGTTTCGAAAAGTAAATTTTCGGTAATATTTATTAAATCGAAAGTTGTACTTTACACAAAATGTACCGAAAGTAACTATTTTTGCGACGATTTTTTCATTTTTTACTTTTGGAACGATTTTGAATATGTACGTAAGAGGCCTTAACGATAATATCAACTAGTATTTTTATTATGTTAGCGCTTGTCATATAAAATTCAAAAGTGTTTTCGCTTTTCCATTAAAAAAAAAAACGAAATCATTAGCAAAAGTGACGCCAAATTGATTCAACATGAAATTAATGACGCTGCTAAAACGGCTACCTATGAGTTATTGCCGCTAAAGTCAAGATAAAGATATGAATTAAATTAATTAATTAATTTAATATTTTGAAAACTGCTACAAATACTAATACGTCTAATAATACTAATTTGAATACTACCACTTCTGTTAATATCCTTAATAATATTAATGCAATTAATTGTTATACTTGTTTAATAAATATGTATAGGTAATAATAAGAGTAATAATTGTTCACACCATTATATGTAACTAGTGATTTTGATTGTCGCATGCGACGAAAGATCCAATCAATTGCCCTCAACAGTCACTCATTAACTTTGAAAAAACAAAAGCGACACGCGGCCTTTGAGGAGTGCCGACAAAAGTGAATACTTATTATAGCGCGTTATTGCTATGTGGAATAATGGCATTTTGTGTATAGTAAGTGAATACACTTACTATAGCCAAGAGAGATAGCTCTAGGAATAATCAAAACGATCGAAATTATCTACCAAAACAACACAATAAAAGTGAAAGTAGAAGAAGAACTAACCGACCCTATTGAGCTGGCAATGGGATAAGATAGGAAAGTTATTAGGTCCTCTATTATTCAACATGATTATGGATAAAATAATAAAAAAAGTAGGGACTTAAAAATTATACCAAATGCGAGAAAGACAACTTAAAATAATCTGCTATGCATACGACAAAATACCACTCTCTTAAAATGAAGATGATTTACAACGTATGCTGTACGAATTTAATATAACGGCAAGAAAATTTAACATGTTCATTTCCCCAAAAAAGACAAAATGCATGGTTACAACAGCAAATTTACTTAGATGTAAATTGGAACTGGAAGGTCAGTTAATAGAACAAGTAATGGAGTTTAAATATCTAGGCATCACATTATCTAGTTATGGAAAGCTCGAAACCGAAGTGGAAGATCAAGTGAATAGAGCAAACAGAGCCGCAGGCTGCCTAAATGCATGTCTTAATATAGGCATTTTTCAGATATTTTAAAAACTGGAACTATTAAACCACTATTCAAATCTGGCGAAGAAATATATTGTCAGAATTATAGGCTTATCATCCTAATCTCAAACATAGGCAAAATATTAGAAAAAATAATTAAGATAAAACTTACGAAGTTCTTAAAAAAATTAAATATACTATCTGAATGTCAGTATGGATTTCAAGAAGGAAAATCCACTAAAATGAAATCTGTGCTCTAACAGCACAAAGCTCTTGATAATGCAAGTCCAGCTCTTTGTATATTTGTAAATCTATCGAAGGCATTTGACACTGTTCCACATAAATATTTCCAGTTCCACGTTGTTCTCCGAGTGCAGAGGTTTCCTCTCACGGGCTCTGGAACCCAATTGAACCATGTGTTACCTACAGTCAAATTTAATTTAATACTGAACATCACAGTTATTTTATAACACAATGTACAATATTTCATAACTAAATGTAATTTAAAGGGTTTTTACCCTAATATTTTGGTGGCTCAGGCATTGTGACCTAGCATTTTCGATTTTAATAACCTGATGATGGACTGTGTGGTCCGAAAACGTTTGTTTTATTGATGTGGCCCTTTTAAGGGTTTTTTAAATAAATATACCCATTTACAAAGATTAACCTCTTTTTTTTTTTTTTTTTTACATAAATATTGTTGTTTTGAAACAAGTGCTTCAAAGTTTAATACAGTCTCAACTCGATCTGAACTTATTATAAAGTTAGCTCTAAAAAGCACCAAGTCTAAGACAACGAATGTACAAGATGAGAAATCAGAGCTAATTTTACCTACAAATTGTCCTTCCAGTGATTTCTTACAAGCTACTGAAGAACCTCAACCATCTAGCTGCACTATAACATTGTCAGATGATGTTGGAGATGTGAGATTACCTGACAATATAACTTAACCAGAGATGCATGGACATGAATCAGGATATGTACTTATGTTTTATAGACTTTGAAAAGGCATTTGATAAAGTTCAACATAAAAAGCTTGTAGATATATTAAAAAGCAAAAATATTGACAGTCGTGATCTGAAAATTATATCTAATTTATATTGGAATCAAACTGCAAAGGTAAGAGTTGACAGCCAGTACACCGAAAATATCAAAATACAGAGAGGAGTCCGCCAGGGTTGCGTGCTGTCCCCACTACTTTTCAATGTCTACAGTGAAGCGGTATTTCAAGAAGCGCTCTCAGACTTAATAGAAGGTATATCTATCAATGGAGAAGTTTTGAATAACTTATGTTTTGCAGACGATACAGTAATAATGACGGATAACAACAATGATTTACAGAACCTAATGCAACGCCTTAATGAACGCTGTCATGAATACGGATTGAAGATAAATTTAAAGAAAACTAAATGCATGATCATGACTAAATCTGCACATGCAAATATCCAATTGACTATTGAAGATACTGCAATTGAGAAGGTTAATAACTATAAATATTTAGGAACATGGATAACATCAGATGTAGACCAAACCAAAGAAATTAAGACACGTATTGAAATAGCACGTACATCATTTATTAAACTTAAAAAGTTTCTTTGTTGTCGGGATATAAGGTTAGAACTACGCCTGAGAATGCTTCGATGTTACGTGTTCTCTACTATTCTTTATGGTCTGAAAGCTTGGACACTCAAACAAGTTCATCTGAATAAGCTGGCCGCCTTTGAATTTTGGAGTTACAGAAGAATCCTACAAATATCATGGATTCAAAGAATGTCAAACATGGAAGTAACTAGAAGGATAGGAAATGAGGCGGAAATAATATTAACTATTAAAAGACGAAAACTTGAGTACTTGGGACATGTGATGAGAGGGCAAAAATACGCATTATTACAACTTATTATGCAGGGCACAATCCAAGGAAAGCGAAATGTGGGAAGACGAAGAATATCCTGGCTTAAGAACTTAAGGGAATGGTTTGAATGCAGTAGTGCAGAACTTTTTAGAGCGGCAGTCAACAGAGTTCGCATAGCCATGATGATTTCCAACCTTCGATAGAAGATGGAACTTAAAGAAGAAGATAACTTAACAGTTGTGCTCAAGATGGGGAAGGAATGCGAAATCATAAAAACCAAACAACAAACGAAAGTACTGAAATATCTGGGCCACATAATGAGAGAAGAAAAGTACTCTCTGCTTTGAATCATAATACAAGGAAAAATCTCAGAAAAGAGAAATGTGGGACGTAGGAGGATTTCCTGGTTGCGAAATTTTTGGGAGTGGTATGGGTGCAGTTCAATACAGTTGTTCAGAGCTGCAGCCAACAAAGTAAAGAATGCAGTGATGGTAGCCAACCTTCGATAGGAGACGGTACTGCAAAGAGAAGATAACAAGTAACAGATAACCACTATATAGTAGTTTATGACCTTAGTGAAAATACACTGATATCACGTACACTGGAAGAATTTGATGTTGATAAATCTGTTTTTTTACAATCACATACTAACCAACAAGTTATAGATGTACTTAAAGTACTACTTGAAAATCTATTCACAAATGTGTTATAACCAAGTAATGATAATATAAATTTGTAAGAAGATTTAGGTGTTCCAGCTGCTAGTGTTGATTTTCTGATAACTATAAATAAAAATAGTAAACAAACGAATGTATATTGTAATGCTAATGCAGACCAACATATTGACAATATCCTCTTAGAAAATCAATTAATTCCTGTCACAAAGAAGAAAAAAGTTTGAAACCAGTCTGGAAGAAACAAAAAATAATTTAAAGTTAAAGAAATGAAAATATCTCATGCAGTAAAACACATACCGTGTGAAAACGCTGATGCATTTTACAAAAAAGAGTATGGACAGAAGATTATTGCAGAACGAAGAGAGTTTATAAACAAAAAGTTTTGGGAAATGACGTGGTCTGAACGTAGACATTTTATTTTGACATCATGTGATAAGGTTTATGTTAAACGAAAAAGAAATAAAAACACTGAAAAAGAAAGACGATCACTATCTATTCAATACAAGCTGAAAGATGACTCTGACGTCACACACGTGGTTTATAAGAGTTTTTTCTTCACCACATTAGGCTTTAAGGCAAATAATGACAGGTTTGTGCATTATACACTTACAAATACTCCTAAAGGTGCTTTAACTCCACCTAGTGCTACGAGAGGAAGATAACCATAAAAAATAAAGGATCCCATCACGTAATTATCGAACACATCGAATCATTTCATCCCATGATTTTCCATTACAGACGGGAGCATGCTCCAAATGTGCGTTACCTTCCAGGTGATGTTAATGTAACACTTATGAATAAGTGCTACATTAACATCACCTGGAAGTGATTCACAGTGAATTCATCAAAAAATTTCCTTATTTTTAAGGGAAAATATCATATGATTTATACCGTTATAATCGTTAAAGAATAACATATATGATTCGCTCAACTAGGACATGAGGAGTGCGAAAAATATAAGCAGTTTACTGTTCATACCCACAAAAAAGAGAATCTTGACATATCGTATGATATATGTAAACAATGGAAAGTTCATAACGAATTAGTTATAGAAGCTAGAAACGCATATAAAAGCTTTTCTGGACAGGAAAGATCAAATAATGCAATATGTTTTTCAAGTGACATGCAGAAGTTTATCATGTTGCCAAGAGTAGACATGTTCAAGAAAGTATTATTTGTAAAGCTTTAAGTAGCCTATCATGAAACCTTTGAACCTGTAGGGAGAACAAGTAAAGCAACAGTTCATTTCATTTTGTGGCATGAAGGAATTTCAGGCCACAATAATGTTAGTGAGTAGAATGTACATGTTTTTAAAACAACACAGCGATATGGAAAAAATAGTTCTTTGTCATATAGCCATTCACATTACTACAAAAATTTTCATTTCAAGAACATAAATGTTCTTGAAGGATAAACAATTAATAACTAAAATATCTTAATATTCAAAATTACAGCATCCTTCCAAACTTTATGTCAAGTTTTCTCAAAATCCTAACATTGTTACTTACGGCACTTTTGGTTAGCTGGGTAGTATACTATTTTGCAATAATTTTTTTTTCTATATTAAAAAAGACGAATTTTTGTGTAATTTAAAAAACAAATCATAAACAGCCTTCAAAATATTGAGCAACGCTCCTGTTTCATCTGGACTTAATGAAAAATTATTCACAAAAAGGGCAAATCGCTTTACATTTTAGATTAACTCCTATACAAATACCTTACGCCAAAGTTTCCAAGTTAAGTTCAGCCATTATTTCAAATTTACACGACAGAAATCTCCGGCCGTCCAATTTGAGATATTTAAAGGAGCTTTAAGCTGATTTAGTGCCATCTAAAGTGCAGTTTTTAAAACTTTTGTAATACAGTATATTAAAGAATATCCGCGGGCACTGTCACTTATGGTTTAAAGAGGGCGATAAGTTTTGCCAAGAGTACTACACACTGTTTCATGTGCCTTTTCTTAAACAACAACTGTGTATAAAAAATACAATTTGCATTTTTAATATGGTGATCGTATTAAAGAGATTAATGTTTTTATAATTTAGTTAATTAATAATTAGGATGATATTTTTGTCTCAAAACATCGCTCATTTAGTTTACTAACAAGTACACTAGCTTTTATTTTGCTTTTTTAAACAATACAATGAACCTAAATTCAGAATACTAAAGTTTACTGAATAAAAAACAAAGTATATGCATATGATAAGGATAAAAATTAATAATAATAATGTTTATTAGGAAGCTTACATGGATTACAAGAAACAAAAAACGTACTAAATACTTAATAAACATAAAAACTCACTGAAGTTGAGCTAATATAAAAGTATCACCCCTTGTACGTGAGGCTTAAAAATATATATTCGAACAAAGAAATATTTAACAATTGTATAAATATAAATAGTTAAGTTACATATCGTCAGCCTAATTAGCAAATCACATAAATCAGAAAAGAAAAACTTTCCAGAAGACACATTATAGTATATTACATAACGAGAGCTGTAAGAAGCTTATTACATGCGAGTAAAAAAGTTGCGCGCGAGCCGTGCGCAATTTATTTTCTAGTCGTTTCGTAATTATTTTTGTAAATAGTTTATAAATATGTGAAAGTAGACTTATGGGCCTATAATTCCTGAGGTCGGTAGCATCCCCTTTTTTATGAAGTATGATAATTTCTGAACTATGAACATAAAAACATAAAAACTATGATGCAAGCATCACGCCTTGCCCAAATTTGTAGAGAGATAAAAGCATATAAAGTCGATATACTAGGTCTTATTGAGACACGGTGGAATGGGACGGGAGAGCACGTCAACATGGAAGGCGACCTGCTGATATACTTTGGTAAAACAGATGGCGGAGGACATGAAAATAGAGTAGGAATTCTATTTAGTAAAGTCACAAAAAATTCTCTTGTGGAATGGAAACTAGTTTCAGAGCGAATAATCACTGCAAGAATTAGGACCAAATTAAGACTGGTAACACTGATTCAGTGCTATACACCAACAGAGTAAGCAACAGAACAAGAAAAAGAGGATTTCTACGAATGTCTTGAAGCAACATTAGAACAAATTAAAAGATCCGATATAAAAATAATGATGGGAGACTTCAATGCCAAGGTTGGCACTGACAACACCAACCTAGGACACGTTATCGGAAAGCATGGCATTGGCCAGAGAAACAACAACGGCGAACGCTTAATTGAACTATGTGGTAACCATGACCTAATCATTGGAGGGACTTTGTTCCCACACAAAACAATCCACAAGGTATCATGGAAATCGCCAGATAACCGCACCTACAATCAAATCGACCACGTTGCAATCAGTAAGCAATGGAGAACATCTCTCTTAGATGTCAGATCATGGAGAGGCGCAAATGCGGCCAGTGATCACTACCTGATGATGGTCGAAATTAGATTCAGAATAGCTAGGAATAGAAAAGAACTGAACAAACCTATTCGAAAAAAGTTTAACATTGAGAAACTACAAAATAACGAGACGAAAGTAGAATTCGCACGACAGCTGAGATCCAAAATCGACGAAAGACAGGACAAAAATTGGGAAACGATTAGCAAAGCTCTTGTGGAAACAAGTGAAAACGTGCCGAACCTAAAGAAAGACGTAAAGAAAGAGTGGATTACGAGAGAAACGTGGAACAAAATAGAACGTCGCAAACACATTAATCTAGAATTACTAAATTCTAAGACAGCAGCAGAGAAGAACTGACTTACAGAAAGTTATAGAGAAGCGAATAAAGCTGTCAAGAAGGCAGCAAAGAAAGACAAAAGAAAGTGGGTAGAAAATCTTGCCGAAGAAGCGCGAGTCGCCGATGAGCAAAATATGAGACAATTATATAATATCACTAAACAACTAGCCAATAAAAGATACCCACCAACCAATTGTAAAAAGTGCTACAGGTGAAGATATTACAGCGCCACAGGAACAAGTCAGAAGATGGCATGAATATTTTAGCGAATCTCTAAGTGCAGTCCCAACACCACCAGAAGACGCAGAAAACCTAATACCCAATATCCAACTGAGAATTAACACCAACGAACCAACAACGCAAGAAATAGAAATGGCCATAGAAAAACTGAAAGCACAAAAAGCAGCCTGCCCTGACAATATTCCACCAGAGTTGTTAAAAGCTTGCCCAGGTACAGTGGCAGAGCTAATCCAACCACTCTTGAAAAGGGCTTGGAGAGAGGAAAAGTTCCCCAAAGAATGGAAAACGGGATTAATAATAAAGATACCAAAAAAGGGTGACAGAAGATATTGCGAAAACTGGAGAGGAATCACTCTTCTGAATACTATAAATAAATTAACAGCAATAATTATAAACAACCGACTAACAAACAGTGTAGAACCAATGTTGAGGAAGCAATAAGCCGGTTTCAGACCAAACAGATCATGCGTGGACCAAATTAACATACTAAGAATAATTGTAGAACAGTCACAGGAATTCAACTCTCCTCTCTTTGTGTGCTTTGTGGACTTCAAGAGAGCTTTTGACACGCTCACACATACGGCCATACGGAAAGCACTGCAGGAAATAGGAAGACCAGAAAAAATAGTAAATCTCATCAAAGAACTCTACAGTGACACAGAAAGCAAAATCCTACCCAACTTCATAACATCTGACCCAATAGCTATGCTAAACGGAGTAAAGGAGGGCTGTGTTTTATCCCCCATACTATTTAACATTGTACTGGACTCCGTACTAACAAAGGTAAACTCTAATAGAGGAATTTACTTGGGATTAACAAACAGACTGGAAGACCTAGATTACGCTGATGATATATGCCTCCTAGCACATACAAAACAGGACATGCAACTCCAAGTAAACAAAGTACAAGAAGAATAAAAGAAGGTTGGTCTAGAAATAAACATCATCAAAACCAAAGAAATGCTATTTGGTACCAGAAACAACCAACCTATTATGATCAACGACCAGAAAATTGAGAGAGTAGCGGAATTTGTATATCTGGGCAGCATAATTGACTGTAATGGGGGTACAGAGCGTGATGTACATGAAAGAATAAATAAGGCTCGCAACGCCTACAACATGCTTAACAACATATGGAAATCCAGGATTTACCCAACTAAAACGAAATTAAAAATCTTCAACGCAAATGTAAAAGCTGTATTACTGTATGGCTGCGAAACGTGAAAGATATCAGCACCCATAGTACACCAATTACAAGTTTTCATCAATAGAGCGTTACAAAAAATCCTTCGTATATTTTGGCCTAACCGAATCTCCAAGGAAAATTTATGGAACCAAAGCAACCAAGAAAATGTCATAAAGCAAATAAGGCGAAGAAAATGGAGATGGCTGGGCCACACACTCCGTAGACCGCCAAATGACATTGCCAGGACAGCGCTGGATTGGAATCCCCAAGACCGACGGAAAGTAGGTAGACCTAAAGGAACTTGGAGAAGGACAGTACTGGACGAAGGGAGAAAAATGGGAAAATCCTGGCTTGAAATCAAAGCACTAGCCAGAAATAGAGTTCGCTGGAGACACTTTGTGCAAGCCCTATGTTCCTTAGGAATCTTGGGAATATCATATATATATATATATATATATATATATATATATATATATACATATATATGATAATTTCTGCCTTATACCACTGGGTTGGTGTTATTGCTTCCTGCAAACGTCTAGAGAATAGTTTGGCAAGGACCTGCCATAATCTTTTTCCAGCCACTTTCAAGGTATCTGCCACTATTTCATCGCCTCCGGGGGACTCCATTAACTATCTAATTAGAAATTTAAAATATGTTTTGACGGAAAATCAGCTAATTTAATAGTTGTGTCGCTGATGTATCCCGACTAACTAGTTGTAGAAAATATTTAAAAAAATATAAAATTTTAACATTGACGTGTCTATACATTTTTGAATTCTGTGTTTTTATTTTTAATAACTTACAACAGTTTAAAACGAGTGGTGATATGCACATACCATTTTCAAAAGGTAACATTAAATTTAAATCGCTCAGGGTATACGGGCCACAGGTGTTTAATATTTGCCCACAGTTGTAAAATGCACCAGTTCAATAAATGTATTTAAGAGGAATCTTAGGCAATTTTTATGTGAAAAAGTGTTTTATACAGTCGAAAAATGTTTTAGATCTTAGATATTAGCTGTATTTCATTTAGCTTTTAAATTCATTTCATGTCTTGTTTGGTCTAGTTTAGTATTTAGTTTTTAGCAATATATATTTATGACTAATTCTATACAAACTGTTTGTCAGAAAGGAAATAAAGGATTTGAATTTGAACATCTAAAATGCACTTGTTACACCAAATATACTGGCCTTTACCGTCTCTCGAAGTCTCCATTATTCACGTCAAACGTGCTTGTGTTTATTTAACGTTCCAAAAAGTAAAAAAGAACAAATTCACAACCAAATACACCGAGAATGCTTCATTTGGCCGTTAAAAATGTTTTTTTCTAACCGTTGACTTTAATCCGGCAAATTTCAACTATGTTCCTTTCGACTGCTTAGAAGGGAGTTTCGATGTGTGCATTGAGTTGCCGATCCATTGATCAAAGGTTGCCATGGTGATAACTCGGGGCGCTCAAATATTTGAGTTATGAACAACACGTGCTACAACGCTATTCTGGTAAATATTAACAATATGTTGCCAAACTCCGAAAGTTTTATTGAAATTTAATACGTGAAGTAGAACATAATTAAAGAATGTTTAACAGAGTTGTAGCTCATTACAAATTTTCTAATTAAAGTAGTAGAAAGCTCTACTTTAGCATAGGCGATCACAATACCGGTTAACAAAAAAGTAAGCAAAGTAAATTAGTTGCAGTCTCGTATATGGTTCATTGATAAATAAATTTGAACAAATATCACAAAAAAGCATTTTACGAAGAAATATCAGGTCTCACGAACTAACATGTTCAAATAGAGAATTAAATTTCAGAAGCATTTTCTATCACAAAAGACTTGAGAGTTACTTCTTGGTTACTGATAGTTTCTTCAATTATTTTGTATTATTTTATGACTGCCTGTAATTCTGGTGTTTTCGATGGTTAGAGCAACGATTTGTTTCTTCTGTGTATCACAACAGATACTGACACGTAATGACTAGCATGTAATAAGAAAAATTACGCTGCAGTTTAATAAAAATGTGTAATATCACATAAGCCTCGTAAGTCAGTTGGTCGAGTTACCATGGAAACGAATTAATAGACGTTATTTTGGCAGATTAAAAATTATTAATCTGTCAGTGTAAATATAGTGGTAATTTAATTTTTATTTTTATAAACGAAAATAATCGTAGAAAAAGTATAGTACACAACTTGAGTTGTAAGCTTATTACTTGCTTGTAAAATTACTGCGCTCGCCGCTACGCGGCTCGCGCGCAACTTTTTTACTCGCACGTAATAAGCTTCTTACAACTCTCGTTATGTAATATACTATTACACTTTATACAATTCAAAACATATATGTGTTTATTTTGACTCTAACCCATCCAAAACATATTTATATATTCTTACCAAACCAGTCACAAGTAATTCTTTTTTCTGACTCTTGTAGAAAAATATGGGTTTTTTCGATGATATCTGAAACTATTATGGTCAATCCACAGTCAGAATTCTGAAGGATTGGACTAGAATTACCATCAAACTTGTTGCTTTACACAACCAAAAGACCTTTTTATTAAAATGTAGATCTAATGGATGTTTCCCTGGACATGCTACAAATGGCCTAGTTAATTTTAATTCCCTTTTACATCATCGCACTGAGAATATTCATCATGATGCTCGGAAATTATGTGACAGGTTTGGAAAAAATATTATCAATTTAGAGGTCTCCGGTTTCCATATATAATATAGCTTCTAGCTAGATTTAAAAAAAAAAATAAAGTGTTTATTCTTGTGTAGTGTAGTGTGATGTTTAATTATAATTTAAACAACAATTTTTACATTAAAGATTCATTTGATTTTAGTTCTTTCATTACTAATTTCCAATTACCACAAAATTATGTTTTAGTTAGTTTTGATGTAACATCTCTTTTTACCAATTTACCTTTAGATTTAATCATAAGTAGTGTTGAAAACATTGGAATGAGATTTCGCAACATACTAATATTGACTTATTACATTTCAAAACACTTATCAACTTTGTTTTTGATTCTAATATTTTTATATTTAATGGTGTCTTTTATAAACAAATTTTTCGTAGTCCTATGGGATCTAGTTTTTCACTCATTCTAAGTAGCTATGTCATGGATGATGTTATCAGTGATTGTATCAACAATTGCACTTTCTTTATTTCCTTTATTAAAAGATATGTAGATGATTTAGTTTTGACACTTCCCTAACACAAAATTCATAAAGCAGTCAACATTTTCAACAATCATAATTAACATATACAATTTTCAGTTGAGGAAGAGGTAAATAATTCTCTACCATTCCTTGACATGAGAATGGTAGAGACAATGTGTTGAAAAAGAGATTGTTCAGAAAACCCATGTGTAGTAAAAGATTTATAAGCTATTACTCTCATCATCCAAATAAGATGAAAATAAACCTTATAACAGGAATAAAAGAACGTGTTTTAAGGCTTTCTCATCCAGATTACCTACAAGAAGATCTTCAATTGTTAAAAAATATTTCAATTGGTAATTCTTGTCCTCCAGATATGCTACATGGGATGCTTTTTTCTAATATTGGTAACATAAATAACTTAACACCATTTTTTGCTAAATCTCAGAACATTGTATTCAACAATCAGAACATCTAATATCATTCATTACCTTTTATACCATCATTAACACCTAGATTAATACAAACACTAAAGGTTATTGAAAATATAAAAATAGCAACAAAGAACATCAAAACTATTTCATCTTTATATTCCAAAACTAAGTATCCTATAGACAAATTAGATAAAACAAATGTAGTATACAGCATTAGTTGTACTCAGTGTGAAGCTGTGTATATTGGTGAGACCGGAAGGAATCTGTCAAACCGTATTATTTCCCACAAAAACGACTGTAGAATTAAAAAACCATCTTGTTCTTTAGCAGAGCATGTAATCGACAAAGACCATATTATGGATTTTGATAACATTAAAATTTTATGTAATGAAAGTAGGTAATAAATTCAAAAGGACTTTTGTAGAAATGGTTTTTATTAGCAAAAGTGATAATAATTTAAAGAAAAGATCAGAAATTAAAAATCCATATTACTAAATCAAAAATAATTTTTTTAAACAAAATTTTAATTTTTGGCAATATAATTGTCAAAAATAAAAATTGTAGGTTGGCATTCATGACATTGAGGCTTATTTGTAATTGGTCGCTATTCTAACTTATTTATAAATAAAATTATTATTGTTAAAAAAGTTTTTCAAATTTACAAAATTTAGAGAAACATTCATTGGATATTTTTTTTTAAATAGTTTTTTAACATATTTAGCAGTTTAGATTTATTAACAAAACTAATTTTATTTCGTGAGTTAAAATTTATTTTTTTAGTTTTACTTTGTAAGATGTTTTGTATTTTTTTAGAAGCTCTTCAAAAAGATTGCAAACACAATTGAAAGTTTGACATAAGTTAACCAGTAGCCCCTTATATTGACTCTAACCCATCAAACACACACACACATTTATCTATAACAGTTTACAACTAAGTACTTTTGAATATGGGGAATTATAATTTAATGCAAACTTTGATGTAGCTGATAGAGGGCGCCACATATGCTACATATGTGACATAAGTTTGCACTTAACTTTTTTGCTTTTTAAGTTACCAGTAATTTTGATAAAAAAAATTAAAGATAGGTATACCTGTTAATGACAGGTACGTATACTTTATCAGTTTTCGGGATACTCGCATTTTACAAATTAGCTGCATAATTCTTATTTAACGCAATTACTCCAATGAAGGAAAAATAGACAAAATTAATATTACTTCTGCATTTTGGTATGATATACCTTGTAACCTAAGTTAATAGTTACCGAAATAATAAATAAAATAAATATATCAGCAGCAAGTGGCATGGTCAACAGATGCTTTTTGGGCTCAATCTAAAAAAACAAATATAAATTTCTACAAAACAATAATACGCCCAGTCCTAACATATAGTTCAGAAACCTGGACTTTAACGAAAAGCAATGAAAACATGTTAGGATGTTTCGAAAAAAAAAAATACTAAGGCGAATCTATGGAGAGGTAAATAAAAATAGTATATGGAGAAGACGATACAACTTCGAACTCTATAGAATATAACAGGAACCAGATATTATAAAACACATTAAGATAGGACGTCTGAGGTGGGTAGGCCATGTAGTGCGGATAGAGCATCCGACTCTGCTAGAAAAACGCTCCTTAATAGACCTATTGGTCAAAGAAGAGGGAGACCCGGAACAAGATTCCTAGATAACATAGATCAAGATTTGAGAAATATGGAAATACGTGCCTGGCGGAGGAAGGAGATGGATGATTATTTTTATTAGGGATACTTGACAAATTCAGTTTACAAACTTAACCAGCAGAGTCTTGCAGAGCAAAGGCAGCGAATTATTGATTAATCTTAAATAATTTCTAGACAATCATGGAAAAATGTGGTAGACGCATTCTACCATCGATTAGGGTACTGTCAACTCACAAATTGAGCACATTTTGAACACTTAATAACGTAACTATTGTTAAAAAATGGTCTAATCTATCAATATAGTTGAAAATAATTAGTATCAAAAAATTTATTGAAACAATTAGGCGTTGGCAGACTTCTGTTTTATGTATTTAAGACCTTCCAGACTACATAAAATCGTAAGTGTTACATATAGTTGAACTCGTATGGAATAAAAGATTCTAATAATGACTGATTATTTCTGGGTAATGCTTTTAAAAAACTAAAGTTACTAATAATATCAGAGAAACGGCAAATCTGGCAACATTGCAAATATCAAATATGGAATCTCCGTATACTAAAATAGGTGTACCTCAAATTTGGTACAATTATAACTTATATAACTTATTTCGGTCGATAATCTTACCAGTTTTGCTATATATATATATATATATATATATATATATATATATATATATATATATATATATATATATATATATATATATAGCAAAACTGGTAAGATTATCGACCGAAATATATATATATATATATATATATATATATATATATATATATATATATATATATAGATAGATAGATAGATAGGTTTATTGACAATTTTTACATAGTAAACACTACATGTCATGTCACAATAAAAATAATTTACTTTTGTATACTAAGAACTAAGAAATAATACAAGAACATATAATAAAACATATACAGTGAAAATTAGATATATAAAATTATAACAAATAAGAAAGAAACATTTCAGTAAGGCGTAATATAGTTTTCATTAAAAACGACCACACTAGGAGCTCAAACAAACAAATTCCTGTATACTATAGAAACAGTGTTCCAGCAGGAAGTGTTTTGCTAGTTTATAAAATTGTTTAGAATTCATTGCCTTAATATCAATATTTTTGTTTAAGTTTAAAAAACAATTATACAGATTATAATCTATTGTATTAAGTTGTGTAACACACAATCTGGAATATGGTATAATGATATGACTTTTATTTCTTGTATTGTAATGATGTTGATCTGCATGTGATTTTACATCTTTTATATTATTATGAATAGTTAACAAAGTTTCAAATACATATATTGAAGGTAAAGGAAGAATGCCATACTTCTTAAATAAGGGTTTACAGCTGGCGCGATATTCTGCCGAGTCAATAATTCGGATTGCTGCTTTTTGAAAAGTGAAAACTTTATATGCATAGGACGAGTTTCCCCAAAGAAGTATGCAATATGTCAGGATACTATAAACCATTCCAAAATAAACTGACCTAAGAATATCTCGATTCACAGAAGTAGCCAATCTGCGCATAGCAAAAATCTGTGAGGCTAGCCCCCTACACAATCGTTCAATATGGTGCGACCAGTTCAACCTTGTATCCATAGTAACACCTAGTAACTTTACTGGTTCAGATGGTGTAACCCATCTATCAGAACTAAATACGATTGTCTGGGTTTTCTGCTCGTTTAACTTAAGTTTGTTACAGTTAAACCAGGATTTAGATTTTTCTAATATATCCTGACTGTAATCAGTTTTACCTCTACATAATAAGGTTGTGTCATCTGCAAAAAGAACACAGTTGGTGTTATCCAATGCACTTGGTAAATCATTTATATATATCAAGAATAGTAGAGGACCCAAAACTGATCCTTGTGGTACTCCGGTTAAAACTGGTAAAGGATCAGATTCTTGATTATTAAATGCAACAATCTGTGTTCTTCCTGAAAGATAGGATTTTAAAAGGTCATGTATGGTGCCCCTTATTCCATAGTACTCCAATTTTATCAATAGTGTTTGAATATCTACACAATCAAAAGCTTTTGTAAGGTCACACATTAAGCCATTAGTAAGTTCACCTGCATCAAAACCGTGAATAATATGTTCTATTACTTCTAATAAAGCCTTAGTTGTTGAGTATTTTTTTCTAAAACCAAATTAAGAGCTAGATATAATTGATTTGTTATCCAAATAATTTGATATACGATCTTTAATTAGGATTTCAAAAATTTTACTTATTGTTGGTACTATGGTAATAGGTCTGTAATTGTCAGGAGCATTTTTATTTCATTTTTTATGAAGTGGAATTACTTTTGATATTTTGAATACATCAGGCCAGTAACCCTCGTTAATGCATTTGTTAAATATTATTGTGAGTGGTTCAACAATTGTATCAAGCGATTCCTTAATAATTTTACTGTTTAAACCATAGTAGTCAACACATGAGGAATTTTTTAATTTGTATATGCATTCTTTCACATCAGATGCTACTATTGGAGACATAAAGAACGAACTTGACCTTCTAGGTAGCCTGCTAAGATAGTAGTTTATGTCATGCTCAGAGTCTCCTATTGATTTCGATATAAGATCTGCTATATTCGTAAAGTATTGGTTAATTTCTTCTGGTGTTAAGTTCAGATTAGACGTAGTATGTTCCTTTTAGGTTTCTTTTTTAACAATACTCCATATTGTCTTACTTTTGTTGGTGGATTTGTTAATTATGTTAGCATAAGCAGTACGTTTTTCAGCTTTTATTGCTTGCTTATATTTTTTTCGTATTTGACAATATTTATTCCAATTGTCAATAGTATGTGTTTTTCTATAAGTTGCTTTACAATCGTAGAGTTGTTTTCTTAAATCTCGAAGTTTCTGATTAAACCAATGAATAGCACTTTTTCTGCTATTCATGTTTTTTAAAGGAAAACAAATGTTGTATTCTTCACACATATATTTCATAAACAACTCTGTCATGTTGTTTAAATTACATTGGATATCGTCAAACACAGTCCAATCTTTGGAGTTAATATTTTCCACAAAATTCTTAATATTTTTTTCATTAATTACTCTTTTTTTAGTCTTTTCTATAATTGTAGACACATTTTTTAAACAACTCACAATAGCAAATATACCCAAATGATCAGATATTACAGGATCGTAGACACCTGTATATAAATTTTGTTCATTAATATTAGTAAATATATTATCAAGGCAAGAGCTTGAAGTAAGTGACACTCTTGTGGGCGCTTTTATGAAATGTTTTAAACCGTACATGGTTAAGAAATTTCGTATTTCACAAACATGCCCTGTGTTTACTTTCATATTTATGTTAATGTCACCAAGTATCATTATATTTTCATATTTTTTAAAGGCGAAATCAATTAAAGCGTATAACTTAGCTTTGAAAACAGTAATATCCCCATTACAGGATCGATAAAGTGCAATTATCAGAAAACGATTATTTTTAATTTCGACACCACAGAATTCAGCATTTATTGGATCACAAAATTTGTTTAAATCAACAGGCTCAAGTTGAATATGTTTAGAACCATAGATAGCTACACCTCCATGTAGTCTGCTTTCTCTACAATATGAAGTGACAAGTTGAAAATTGTCCAAGTTTATTCTTTGTAAATTATCAGAATTTAACCAGTGTTCCGAAACACAAAAAATGTCATACTTATCTTTAAAAAATGCATTTAATTCATCTACCTTATTAGTGATACTTTGTACATTTAAGTGAAACACAGAGCACGTTTCTACAGTAATACTGTAGTTATTATAGTTATTGTTTATGCATGAAGGAACGAAAAAATTCATTAATATATATACCCTCAGGCCATAGTTCACAATTTAAAAGTCTTTGAGATGATGCCTCAGGAACTGCAATTTTAAATGAAGCATAACTTCTTGGATATCTCGAGTTTAATTGGTTAACCTCAATATTTTCATCAATAGTCTTCAGATGATTTGTTAGTTCTTCCAAAGATGTATCAGGAGACCAGTTGGTTGTATGATAGTACTTCATCGTTTTCTTTACAGCCGCCTTCAGCCCATTTGTTTTGGAGTTTTTAGTGCCTATTAAAACATTTTTTGGTTTTCTAAATGTTTTTGGTTTATTTGTACTGTTGTCATTTTCAGGACCAAGAATATGTTTGTCACTCAGTTTAATTATATTTGAGCATAAATTTGCAGCTTGTGCTTCGTAAACTGCTGCTGCTACATTGGAAAGTGATATTTCAGGTTGTTTATTTGTTACTTCTTTATAACTTTTTTTGTCTGTTTTGTAGGTGCTTTGGGGGTCTAGAGTGTTTTTCTCAGTTTGTTTTCGACTATTTATTTCTTGGTTTAATAGTGACATTTGAGCTTGTAAGGCTTTAATTGCAATTTCTTGGTTGAAGATATATATATATATATATATATATATATATATATATATATATATATATATAGCAAAACTGGTAAGATTATCGACCGAAACGTAAATAACTTTTTATTGTGTTGGAATACCGCATACCCGATATTCCAACACAATAAATTATATATATATATATATATATATATATATATATATTACAGGATCCAACTTGTAAATACAATACATTTTGGAGACGGCTATCGCTGTGTTCCCGTTGTCCTCCGCCAATCCTTCCGGTCCAAGGCATGCTCCTTCTCCAAAATTCTCGATTTCATCGCTCTTCTAATTTCTTCATTGCATAAGCGTTGATGTCTACTTCTTTTTCTTCTTCCAGGGGTTCCATCTGTGAAGTTTTTGGGGCCAACGTTCATCAATCATTCTCAATAGGTCTCCAAACCATTTTAATTTTTTTTTCTATTCTGTCAATGGCAGTTTCTGAGCATTCATGTTATTTCTTACACATTCGTTGGTCTTCCTTTCCAGCCTTGATGTTCTAGCACTTCTTCTCAAATAATTAATTTCAACTGCCAACAATCTTCTCTTCAGATCTGCATTCATTGTCCATACTTCAAATCCATAACAAATAACTGATTCAACCATGGTTCTATTCTTTTTTTTTTGTTTCTTTTGGAAATGTTGTGTTCTTACCATAAAGAGTTCAGACATCCTACAATTTTACGTCCCTGATTAATTCGGTGTTTAATTTCGGTTTCTCCCAAGCCGTTCCTATCAATATGTGCACCTAAATATTTAAACTTTCCACTTGTTTGATTTCCTCGTCCTCGTCAATCAACACTTCAAACCTTGTATCTGAATTGATAACTAAATAATTGATTTTCTTTATGCTGACTTGTGACCCCCCATTTTACACATTCTTTGTAAATTAAACATAAGTAATCAAACTTTGAGTGAAAAAACGCTTGTTTAATTTATTTGAATATTTTTTATATTTTCAAGTCATTTGTACTAACCATACAAAGTATAAGAGTTATAACATTCTGCCTTAATTATAAACAACAAACAACTGCAAAATATTCGTACCCAAATCCCAAAATCCCCTTTGTTTAATTTTGTACACTGCGCCGTTCGTTATTAATTTTTTATTTGTGGATTTATCTTATTAAATGCGAAGATCAGCATAAACGCTAAACGCTCCAGGCGTTTGGCACTGTTTCATTTTGAATCTATTTTCTCTAAACCGTAAAAGGTTTTAATAAATGAAACCTCATTCAGATTCTGGAAGAACGCGTTCCACAAATTAAGCGTCGTAAAAATGTGTTCGTGGTTTTATCTTAATTTATTTCTGTACATAAAAAGGAGTAAAAATAGTATAATTTAAAATTTTTAAATAAGTTACTTGTACAGAATAGACATTCATATAGATTACTTATTTTGTTATAAACGTAACAAATGTAGAAATGATGTAACTTACTACAAATAATCATTTCAGTAAAAATAGTTGAAAAACTCAGCATAGAAAAAAAAAGAAATACGGTATCTTAAGAAGAAGCGATTTTTTTTTTATTTCTAAACTTCTTGCATATTACCGAGCAAATCCGGACGTTGCTAAAAAAGTTTTCAGGAAGGAAATCAATCTTTTTAAAATCCTAAGACCATAAATCATTATTAGTTGTGAATTTTTTAAGTTTAATTTTAATTTAAATCCTTAAACTTTAATATTATCGAAGCCGAGGAGTTTTCCACTGTCCCTTATACTTATTTTTGCACACAAAAAGTAGCAAAAACACTTGAGATAATTAAAAATTCTTCTTCATCATCATCATCAGCCGTTTTGAGTCCACTGCTGTACATTTGTCTCCTGTAAATAATTCCAATGCATTCTATCTTGAGCACCCTGAATCCAGTTGTGCTGAATGCGCTTGATGTCATCTCACCTCCTTGTTGGAGGACGTCCTTGATTACGATAAGCATCGTGTCTAGGTCTCCATTCCAGAATTTTCTTCATCCACCTTCCATCTTTTAATCTGGCAGCATGCATCGCCCAGTTCCATTTCAATGTTGTAATCTTTTGAACTGCGTCAGTAGCACCAGTTTTTCTCTTAACTATTGTATTTGATACTCTGTCTCTGAGGAATATATTCAGCATTGACCTCTCCATCGCTCTCTGTGCCACTTGTATTTTATTGATTACTTTTCTGGTAAGGGTCAATGTTTCTGGTGTATATGTTAGAACTGAGAGTACACATTGATCAAAGACCTTCCTTTTCAAGCACATGGGAATATCTGATCTAAAGACTTCTCTCAGTTTTTTGTAAGCCGAACATGCCAGTCCTATTCTCCTGTTTAGCTCCGTTGTTTGATTATATCTTCCTAATTTAATTTCGTGGCCCAGATATTTATAACTATACACCTGTTCAATTTGCGTGCCGTTAGTTGAGATGTTTTTCGCCAGTACAAGGTTGGCCATATATTGTGTTTTGGAAAAATTAATTTTAAGTCCAACTCGTGTACACGAGCTCTGAAGGTATTGAAGAAGCTGGCAGGCTTGATCTACCCGGTCTACAATAAGGACTATGTCTTCCGCAAATCTTAAGTTGTTTAGAAACTCTCCATTTATGTTGACTCCAATATTCTCCTAATTATTGTTTCTCATAGCACTCTACAACAAAGCGGTGAATAGCTTTGGAGAGATGGTATTTCTTTGCCTAATACCCCTCTCGAAGGGAAATGTATTTGTGTTGCTATAATACATTCTATCTGCAGCTGTTGTACTATTATATATATTCCGAAGAAGAGTTGTGTACCTACGATCAATACTGCATTCTGTAAGAGCTCTTAACATGGAGCTATGCTTGACTACGTCAAACGCTTTCTCAAAACCTACAAATATTCATATCAATAGCTTGTTGTATTCTGTAACTTTCCTATTAAGGATTTTATTACTTGTAGGTCAATCGAAGTTGACTACATTAACTTTCCACTTTTTTGGCGGCCTTCCAACGGGAAGTTCTGCTATAAGTTTTTGTTATTTTTACAGATGTTCGCTAATCTATCCAGTCCCATTCGGTTTACATATTCGTTCCAGTTTTTTTTCTTGTTTTTATCCACCTGTTAATATTTTGAATTTTGCATTGTTCGCGTATACTTCTGTTGGTTTGTCTGTCTCTTAATGATGTGCCCGCTATTTATCTTAATACTTTCATTTCAATATTGGTGATTTGTTGTTACGTGTTTCTTGTATCGGTCCTTGTCTCCGCTGCATATGTTACGATTGGTCTTACTGTTGTCTTGTATACTTTTATTTTGCTTTCCGTGGTCAGATATTTGTTTCTCCATATGATTTCTCGGAGGCAACTACTTACTCTTGCTGCTTTTGATGCTTGCCTTGTGGTCTCTGTTTTTATATCCCTGTCACTAGTGATCTCTACTCCTAGGTAATTGAATTTCATTACTTGTTCTACAATTTTGCCGTCTATTTCTAGTTTGTATCTACGCGGCTCTTTGATCACTATACATTTAGTTTTTTAAGGTTTTTATTTGTAGTCAAATTTTTCAAAATAAAATAGCTTATTTATCTCATACTTCCTCGAGCTACGATATAATATATATGTCGACTAATAATGATATCGTTGACACACGCTCTTATTTCCTAATCATTATTACCAATTTTCTCAGCTCAAAACTTATTAAATCAGAATCGCAGCTAATTTTTATGGAAATTTAATTACTTTCGCAGCAGCAGAAAACACAGAAAACATCAGAAACAGCAATTTAATTTTTGAACAATATACAGACAAACAAGGCCTTCTATTTCGAAGTTGTTTTATTAAACGCTCGATTCAAACTGTTCGAGACAGTTTTCAAATTAATTTCGTTGTTAGTAAATCGGGATATAACTTTTCAGATCTAAAAAAGTAGAAAGAAAAAGTTATCATACGATTCACAAAAGAACGGAAAAGTTTCGTGTTGTTTAATTTGGATAATGCGGCGTTCTGAAACTTGATGTATGACCTTTCGTTAATTAAATATTTTTAGAGAAGATAGATTTGAAATAGAATAGAATTCTTGGCAAAAAAATTAAAAACAAACGGGTGTGGCAGTCCAGTGGGACTTCCGGTAGAAGTTATACTTCTATACACGCGTTCGCCGTTACAAATCTATATGGAAGTCAATATGCACAATCATTACATATGTAATGCTATAGGTAAGAGAAAGAGAGTAGAAAGAGAAAAATAATTAGTTATATAGGTATATGGTGCATCATCGTTTGCTGTATATAAACATTTGACCAGTATAGTAGATGAAGGATTGTATCAATATTTTAATGAACATATATATTTTTATTTTTATATATGTATAAAAGGAGTTGAATGCAAAAAAAAATTTTACACATACTCTGCAGTAAAATTCATTATTTATTTTGTTATTAATATAAAAATTGCAATACAATAAATACACTTCAACATAATTCAATATAATAATACAATATAAATTAAAATGCAATATTCATAAGTATTTAAAACTGCCAATATACCTACATAACTTACTTTACGAAGATAAAAATAAAAATCCAACAACTCGGATTATGTAGTAAATTTTCATTTTATTTTAAAATTTAACATTTTTGCATATATTACATATATTTAATAAGAATAATGTGAGGTTTTTAAATATTTTAAAAATAAAAAGAGAAATTCATATTGGGATTCGAACTCACAAACACCAGCGTATGAACCAAACACGTAAACGATTTGCCAATTAGACATGACACTAACGGATTTCAAAACTGACAGTTCTCGGTCAAACAGTGATATATATATATATATATACATATATATATATATATATATATATATATATATATATATATATATTATTAAATATATATACAAAAGAAACATTTTTATTCTCGAGAGAGGAAGAGAAAGAAAATATATCTTCTGTTCTCTCTTACTCATTATCTTACATATGTAATGGTTTCACTGATTCACTCCCATGCAAACTTTCAACGCCGACCGTGCGTATAGAAGTATAACTTCAAAAACAGTTAATTGGATAAAAATTTAAATTGGATTCATAGATGACTTTTACGGATTGCTGAAAGAGTTGTGGGGATTCATGAGAAAGCAAAGATCGGAAATAAAAAATCTGACGAACGTGAACCATATAACTAAAGATAAGTAAATAGCATACCTCAAACTAAGAAGACTAACATAATATATCAAACAACAGAACTAACATGAAATGAATTAAAGCTGACAACAAAAAGCGAAGTGGAAGAAGTACTAGTCACGGTGCTGTTCCTGCTCACCTGGCTAGATTAATAATTATAGAATCAGGAAAGTGTTTATGCGATAATATTTCCCAGTGTGATGTTAATCACATCCTGTTTGGATGTATTAAAAATAAAGCTCTCTCATCTACGTTTCATAAAAAGCTGGTTAAAAGTAATGTACAACTTCCAGTAAACATAACCCACCTACTGTCACTGAATCAGAAATCTATATACGAACTCATATGTAATTACTTATATGTATCCGGATATATAATATAAATTTGGTACAATAAGTGTTTTAAATGTTCACCATTAGATCAACTACATAATCTAAATGTTTTTTGTAAGTTTTGTTTTATTTTAAATATTCAGTTTATTTGGGTTCTAATTACGTTAACTTCCTCTACAATATTTTGCCATAACTCTTGACGATTATTTTTTTTTATATAAACAAGTGAGTTTAGGTAGCCTCACAAGTGAAAATCGGTGATTTATTTCGGGATTGTGTGCTGGCCATAGGTATACACTACCTCTACCAATCCACCTTTAAGGATAAATTTCATCAAATAATTTCTAACTTCAAGGAGTCATGTGGTGATGCACCATCATGCATGTACCAAGAGTTACGTCTCAAATTAAGAGGTATGTCTTCTAAAAGAGTTGGTAAATCTTCCCTCAAAATATTTAGATACGTTACTCCGTCAAGCCTAGTTGCTAATTCGAATGGTCCCACAATATAATCCCCAAATATGCTACACCAGATATTTATAAAAACCCATGTTGAAAATGATGTTCTTGAAATGCATAAGGATTTTCTATCACATATGTATGGCTAATGCGCCAGTTAAACACACCTCTTCTAGTAAATCTGGTTTCATCGGCAAATAAAATTGTATTTACTAAAACGCAATTAAATCCTTGCTTATGGAATTAATACATAATTTTTAAGTGAAGTGAATCAAACTCAATTATACACACAAATATTTGAACAGTACAATAAACAGGAAAATGTCCACTGATGTAGAAATTGATAGATGCATTGAGATAGCTAGAGGCGCATTTGCTAAAATAAAACGTATAGTCTATTTTAGTAGGTTTATCGCTTAGAATACACATTATTTAATAACGGACACGCTCAGTATATATTTTATTGATAAATTAAAAATATTCGAGATTTTGGTATTTTAGAGAAATATGTAAATATTTATAACAAAATGCTTGAGAAATGAGAAGGTTGTTAGGATAATGGGTACCGAAAGAAAGCCTTTATTTTCCGGTAAATTAAGAAATATTGGATATCTTGGACATATAATATCAGATATATGAGATATTACAACTAATAGAAGAATGAGAAATAGTAGACAAACTTTAAGGGAATGTTGAAGAATATTAGAGGGAATAGGGTTGTGGTATACAGGTCATAGACGAAAGATAATTCTTGATAAATGGTCTGCATAAGACACCTAACTCTAACTTAGGGCTTCACATGCCATATCTTGAGTAACTGCATTGACCTGCAGCCTAAACTAAGTGAGGGTAGCCAGATACGGCAAAAATTTCACCTAGTGATTGCCGGTATAAGCATTATCCCACTAACTGACTAATTCCTTTGAACAGATGAGTTCGTAAGTGGTTCGTAAGGCGTTCTTTTGTCCTAGGGATGAGAAGATATGATAATTAATAACATAAGAATGCAAAAGGCAACGAGAAATTATTGCATTAAAGGTTTATCAGAACGTCCTTAGACATTTGTCATGACAATTAAAGGTACAAAGAATCCCTTAATGATCATGGATTTCGGAAACCAAGATCAAGCAGGAAAATTACAACTTAAAGTACAAGGCTTCTCTGTTAGTAGCGAAATACTCTTGTAGAATAACATTTAATATTAAAAAATAGAAGCACAAGACGATTTGCAACCTAGAACGTTAACAGTTGTAACGTTATAAACGTCACATCTTAATTATTTTATATTTGAATAATTATTTTAATTTAATTTCTTTATTAATTTATTAATTTCTTTATTTTCAGGGTAGTTTTTACTATTTTTTATTTAAAAAGTAGTTGGCACCCTCTATTTTTCTTTTCTTCCTCTGTCTTTCTTTTCTCTCTCTTTCTGTCCGGTAGACTAAATATTCTGTTCTATGTTGACAGAAACATCAAGTCCATTGTATAAGGATATCCTATGACATCTGTGCTAACTTCATACAGCTGTTACCTACTTTCTGTCAATCACCTTTAATGGTGGGATTCTTTTTTGTTAATAATTGAAATTTATAAAAGAAGGTAGGAATTTTTATAAGACTCATTTTTTGGTCTACAATATTCTCTTGAAGTAAGTACTTTCATTGTAATCTTTATTCTATAATTCTGACAGCATTTCCAATATTCATAACCTTACTTCTTTTGAAAACACGTTTTCTCGATTATGTGCATCTAGGGATCTGAACAGAATTTAACTAAGTAGTAATAATTATATTTCATTTTATTCTTGCCACTCGCTATTTGTTTAATTGTAATTTTGTAAAATGGCAAGGAAGTGAAACCGCTTTTGATGTGTCTCTAATACAAGTTGTTGTTGTTTTTTTAGTTTATTGACCACATTTAAAACCATACTTTATTGACCATTTTGAATTTATTGAACATATTCAAGATTTTATTGGCCGTATTCCAGATTTTATTGGCTGTATTGGAAAGTATGGAATAACTGGATATTCCTAGAATATTTAATGAAGCAATTTATGGAACAACTGCAGCTCTCCAGAAAACATAACATTTAATTGGGAGGACACACAAGCAGCCTATCGAAGCCATAAGTATCATCCTCACGAATTAATTGTTAAGCTTTGACAGGGTTGATTATTGTTTTTTATTTTTTTTAATAAATATGATTGGTTAAAATTTGTTTTATTTACTATCAGCTACGAGTTCAGGTTCAATCCATAGTTTAAAACAAAACAAACTCACACTTGAGATACTGAGCTAGGCAAGGCATAGACGATAAGCTTTCATGGTTGATTGAGGTATTATTTTTATAATAGTACTTCAATTATCTTTGGTAGTCTTATCCTTACAGAGTCTATACTAACCATTAACACTAGACAACCTAATCCAAGAAATGATGTGAATGAAAATAAATTTAATCAGGTTAATCTATAACGCTGGAAACAAAGACTCTTCTCATCGATATGAACTCGCAATTTTGTTGGACTCAGAAATTGATAGGTCAGTGATTAGCTTTATTTTGTACTTAGAGGGAATAATAATGGTTCAATTAAAGCGGAATATATAAAAAAATTATTTAATACAAGCATTAGCACCAAGAGCAAATAAAGATGAAACTAAGATTTAACATTTTTATATACAATTTGACACAGTCCTACCATCGGAAACAAAGGAAGATATTACGAGAGGATAGCCTTGTTGATTTCTGTCATATTGAAAATTTGGTAATTATAAATATAATGTTTTAATTACCTGGCAGAAGACTATGCAACTGCAGGTCTCCTGCAGATAACAAATATTGCATTTTAAAAGCTAGAGTAACTATAAATATAGTATTGCCCAAAATAAACAGTACTGAAACTGAAACATAGATGTCTCTTTGTGCGAGCTGTCATATTCAAATTAACTAGTATAGACCTGTCAAGTAATCCTTAAAGAATTATTTATTTAGGCCTAAATGTTAGAAACAGTGTTAAGTACAGATTAGAAAGTGTTTCTTGTAGAGCATTATTTTTGCTTATACGGAATGGGCCTCCGTAATAGTGCAGGTCTGCAATACGTGAGTGATCAATTCACACAACGGTTTAACAAAAAACGTTTTCCAAGTAATGCTGAAATTTTGAAGGTTGTTAAAAAGTTTAGTAATACTGGTAATGTATTGTGCCAACGAAAGGGAAACTTGGAGCGTCCAAGCATCAACGATAACCATGTGTTTTTGAGCTAATCTTGGAAAATTCGAAAGCCAGCCAGACAAGAACAGCGTTGCATCTTGGATTAAAACGAACTTTCTTGAAAAGAATACTAAATAAGCTAAGTACATTTTCGTATGTGATTCAGATACATAAACAATTACATCCCAGGTTTATCACAGTAGAGTGGAATATTGTGCCAGAATTCTTGCATTACAGTATGAAAATCCTGAATTTTTGAAAAATTTATGATTTTCAGATGAAGCACAGTTTCATTTGTCAGGCCATGTAAATCGTAGCAAAAATTGATTTGGCTTTGCCAGACTAGATAAAGTTCAAGAAGTTCCTTTACATAGCCCAAAAGTGAGTGTCTGGTGTGCAGTTTCAGGACATGGAATCGTTGGTACATACTTTATCGAAGAAAATGGTAGGCAAGTCACACTTAATAGTTGAGGTATACAGTATGATGCAAATGTATGGAATAATTCATTATTTCAGAAACAGACGACTTTTAAAAAAAATCTTAAAACACGTCAATTTAAATTTTTGAATAGCCATTAACTGCTATATATGTATTGGACATTACGTCATTAGTGTTGGCGTAATGACGTAATTGACAATTTTTTTTAAATACAAACCGAGGTCGCGCGACAGCTCATTTGAAAGGTCTCCTTATCGCCTTTGCAATGATATAATCATTTGAATATTTATTTCTACAGGGTTAAACAAAACTGTTGGTTTATTAATCCAATTAAATATTTACTTAAATACAATTAGATTACAACAAATGTTCAAATTGACGACCTTAAGCAATAATACAATATGAAAGACGGGCAATAAATTCTTTTCTAACGTTTTCGATGACTTCAGGTGTTATTTGTGCAATTTTCGTTTTGATGCGCTCCTTTAACTGTTCTATATTATTCGGTCAATTTTGATACACTCTGCTCTTTAAATATCCCCACAAAAAAGTCTAAAGGGGTCAAATCTGGAGACCTTGGTGGCCCCTTCTACCTATCCACCTACCTGGGAAAACGTTATTAAGGTAATTTCGTACCTCAACGCGGTAGCGTGGGAGCCTCATCCTGTTGGTACCAGAAATTATATATATTTGGAAATAGCTGATTTAACTGCGGCAACAGATAATCCTGAAGAAATTCTAGATAACGAGAGGCAGTTAAGTTTTCCTCAAAAAATATGGCCCTACAATTTGATTGTTCATAATGCCGGCCCAAACATTTATCTTCTCGGGATATTGTGTCCTATACTCTTCCATCCAATATGGGTTTTCACTTGCCCAGTATCGATATGTCTGACGATTAACGTGACCGTTCATTATAACAGACGCTTCATCAGAAAAAATGGTGTATGAAACCTTGATCTCTGTTACATTTTTCCATAACGGTTTCGCAGAATTCGATTCTTCTATCAAAGTCATCTTCTAATAGCTCCTGGACCAGCTGTACTTTGTATGGATGCCACTTCTCTTTTATTAGCACTCTTACAACAGTTGATTGGTGAACATTGTTATCTAGTGCGACCTGCCTATAACCTATAACTGGTATGGGGATTTTCTTGAAACGCCAGTATAACGTCTAGTTTCTTGGCTTCGGATATTGATTTTTTACCACTTCTGGGAAGATCTTTAACATGGACCGTTTCTCTATTTTTTTTTATTTCTCTATTTTACTTACTGTTGATTGAGTAATTGGTTCGCGATTGGGGTATTCAGCATTAAATAAATTACGAACTTCTGTTGCAGTCCTCACTCTATCTCCATAACTAATCATGATTAAAATCTCGATTCGTTCTATTTCTGTTAGTTTCATTTTTATAAATGCTGTTTTGTAATGTAATGCAAAAAACTCGAACAGTAAAAATTTGACGTCTATTATTTGACAGATTCATAGATCATTGACAAATAAAGACGAGTTAATGACAATATTGATTTAAATATTTTTGAAAAATGACTTGAAATACTTACTACAATAATTAGAATAATTAATTTCAAATTATAATATAGCATTGTTTGTTATCAAGGTATTTTTTTCGGAAACAGCAAAAAAGACTATTTTGTTTTATTCCCAGTGGCGTTCCTTAGTGCGTTTTAGTTCAGTGAATGAATATTTCTTGTAATTCCATGTTCCTTGACAAAGTTCATTATTTTGGTGAACCTTGTAGAAATAAATATTCAAGTGATTACATCCTTGCAAAGACGATAAGGAGACCTTTCAAATGAGCTGTCTCGTAACCTCGGTTTTTATTTAAAAAAATCGTTGATTATGTCATTACGCAGACACTGATGACGTAATGTCCAACACATATATGTCAGTTGATGGTCATTCAAAAATTAAAATTGAAGTGTTGTAACATTTTTTTTAAAAGCCGTCTGTTTCTGAAATAATTAATTTATTCCATACATTTGCATCACACTGTATACAAATTTTAACACGCTTTATTCCTGATCTACGTCAATTTTGTTGTGCACGTATTTTGGCAATTCGAGACTAATTTTTCCAGCAGGATGGGGCAACTTGCCATACTGCTGTCACAGTTCATCAGTGGGACATTTTCCAAATAAATTCATTTCACGATGTACTGGCTTCTCCTATCCTGCACATTCTCCAGACTTAACATCTTCAGACGCATACATTTGGGGCATGGCTAAAACTGGCGTTTTTAAACGGGTACCACAAACTATTTATAAGTTAAAGGATGCCGTTAGATCCTTTTTCGCGAACTTGAAACAAACTTTATTCCATAACATTACGAGAAATCTGAAATATCGGTATAAAGTCTGCCTTAAAGAGAAGGAGCTCATTTAGAACATATTATAAAGTATCCATAATATGTATTAAAAAAAAATTAAAATAATTATAAGTTCAGTACTGTTTATTTTGGGTTATACTGTATATAAATGCCGAAATAAATAAAAAAACTCGATTAAAACCCTAAGTGCTGTGACGAAAAATCTAACAAGTCTGCCTAATAAAATTGCTTAATTTTCTTTGCATGGTAATTTTCTTATTAATAGTTACTCAAAAATGTGCTACGATAATTTTGCGGATCCTTTAATTCCGTTTAAATCCGAGCAATTTCAATATATTATAATTCCGTGAATTTTCCTCCCAATTGACTTTATTCGCAGAATAACACTTTAATCAAGGGTGGTGTAGATGTTGCTGTATAAAATTAGAAGTATCAGACGACCGTAAACCGTTTTATATTCCTCATTTATGAGCTTTCCTTACTAAGTTCTAGAATTGTTTTCAAAATTAACGGTTTAGTTTTAGGAGGTCGTTTATTTGGATTTTAAGGGCAGTAATAAAAGAACGGTGTCACATTATTAGTCTAGCATAGGAATTTAATGAGGGTAAGTCCTTAAGGTAACATTTTTATTAATATACTAGTGATTTTGCCCTTCACCATGCGATGGGGGATCCAATCAATTGCCATCAACAGTCACTCCACTACATTTTTTCTGACTTTCTCCTATTTAAAGCTAGGACAACAACAAAATGATATTTTAATCCGTTGTACAACTTTCATAACAAACAAATCAAATAAATCATTTCTGTATTCAATTCAATATTTTTTACCGGTCATCAAATTCGCAGACAATTTTTTAGGATTAGCAAACTTTCAAAAGAATTAAAAATTTAATTTTTAAAATAAACTTAAACAATTAAGTATTAACGTATTAAGTAATAAAGTATAAACGAGAAAATTTAAACTCAGTAGTTACCAAAGAGAATTTTATTATTGGTTTTAAAGCTTATAGATTTTATCTATAGAATTCTGAAAAAATATACTATTCCAAATGTTTGACCCTTTAAGAGATTAACGACCGAAATAAAGATATTACACTATTTCTGCGACAAAATCAGTAACATATAAAGATTTTATATACACAATTGGAGCCACAATAATATTAGAATTTGAAAGTTTAAATAACCCCGAAGAACTAAATCAAAATTTAAAATTGCTCTTTCGCATATTATTTCAAAACACCATATATCTACAATTGTGCGTACAGACAAAAATTACGTACAAAATATCTCCATCACCATAGAAAACCACCCTATAAAAACCACAGAAGATATTCTAGTTATACCTAAAGAAGGAAATAAAACCATATGCAACATACAAGATATTCCAATTATCACAGAAGACAACCTACTTTTAGATTTTCCAGTTCAACTTCCAGAAAACGGTGTTATCACATATAACATAAAAGATAATACTTCTGTCACAGAATATAATAAGGACTTCAAGGATATTCAATCGACATCCAATAATCTGCATTTACTTAATCAAGATATTTATATTTGAAAAGTCTTCATAACAACAATTAACAGAGGTGAACTAATTACCTAAACAAATTGACAACTCAATTGAAAAAATCTGTTTTGCTAAAAACTCTAGAAAGAAAGGGTAGAAAACAATCTCACTTATTCAGACCGCCTAAATATAAAGAGGTCTAAAATGGAAGAAAAAGCAGTATGAGAAAAAATAAAATAAAAACAAAAACAAAAGAGAATTGACACTAGAGCAAATAATATTTGAAATATCAAATAAATCAAGATTAAAGTAAAATTTTCACAGGAGATGATGTCAAGAGCAAAAAAAATGGAACTGTTGTGAAGAAGAAACACAATGTTGCCTTACCGTTGTTGAATAAAGAAACAATAGATGTCAAATTTTAAAATTTTAGAAAGGCTTCTGCTTTCAAATCAAACCAAAAAGAATAATGTATGCTTTGAAAAAAATATGCACCGCTGTCTTTCTGGATGTAACACAGGCCTTCGCAGTGTTTGGCATGACGGCCTCCTACATAAACTTAAATCCTTTCCCACACCTCACTATCTACTTTTAAAATCGTATCTTACAAAACGTTACGTTCAAGTCAGATTCCATACAAAAGCTTCTAGTTACTACTCCATAAAATCCGGTGTCCTTCAAGAAAGTGCCCTTGTTCCCCTGCTATACTTTATATACACGGCTAATATCCCGCCAACATATACTACTACAGTAGCTATGTTCGCAGATGACACCGCCATAATATCTATCGATGATAGCTTTTAAGTAGCTTAGGAAACCTTCGAATAAACCTGAATCTACTACTGAAGACTGGATGACGCGACACTGACTATACACGATACTGACACGACTATACACAATTCATCATCCCATCCAACACAACATAAACTGGCAGCATATCGTAATATGTTACATAGATTAACAGAAATTCCGATGTCAAAATACAACTTTGAGACAGAAAAACCAGTACCTTCTGTTCGATTACATATACAGGCAAAATTACAACAAAACTAGTCAAACACATAAAAAAGAAAGGAATAACACCAGCTTTCCGAACAAATAACAACCTAAGCAAATATATCAAAAACAACAATAGTCAAAATAAAAAAAACACTTACACAGAAGTGTGTACAAACTTAAATGTGGCGACTACCCAAAAACTTACATTGGTCAAACTGGTAGAAACTTTAACAAACGAATAGCAGAACATAAAAGGGCTTTCAATTATAGAAAAACAGATTCTACATACGCACTTCACCTTCTAGATCACAATCATTCATTTAACGACGAATTTAAAATTCTTCACATTCAAAATAAAGGCCTTAAGCTATCCTTGTTAGAGTCGATGGAAATCAACAAATTAAAAAACACAGAAATAATTTTAAATGACCAACTTAAGACAAACAGTTCTCCCCTCCTCAACCTATTTCATTAGAGACTATGAAGCCAAAAGAGAATGATTCTCTGTATGAGTTAATATACACCAGTAAAATATGCCATCAATCAAGTTTTACTATTTTTACAACAAATTTTAAAAATTTTATGATGTATTATGTCCATAATTGTATATTTTAATGTGTGGTATAAATGTTGAGTGTCAATGCTTACAAAAATAATCTCAACGACTATGTCTTGACAAAGGAATAAAACCATTCCGAAAGCTTGACAAAAAGTCAAAAGAGTGTTTTTTTAACATCCCGGCCAATATTCTGACTGCAACCCTAATAAACTGTGTTGTTTATACATATATATATTTATATATATATATATATATATATATATTTATATATATATACATATTATATATATATATATATATTATATATATATATATATATATATATATATATATAATCTAAGCAAAATTTATAATTATATTATTTCTTTGTAGTTTATATATGAAACCAGTAAAATCACATTTTGATTTAATTTTCCATATATTTGTTACACTTTTTCAGGCATCTGTCAATGGTGAATAAATCTTCATCTATTTTGTTACTAAACAAAAGATAAAAATAAAAATTGTCAAAAATAAAACTTTTAAGTTGGCATTTATCACATTGAGGCTTAATTGTAATTGGTCGCTATTCTAATTTATTTATAAATTCAATTGTTTTTGTGTGAAGAACCTTTTTCAAAATTATATTAAAATTTCAGAGAAACATTTATTAGATAAGAACATTTTTATAGTAATATTTTTTGAAATATGTTAGCAGCATTTTTATTAACTAAACTAATTTTATTTGGTGAGTTAACAAATTTTTTTTTCTTTCTAGTTCAACTTTGTTAGATATTTTGTATTTTTTAATAGCTCTTGATAATAATTGTAAACACAATTGAAAGCTCGAGTAAAAAATAGTTAACCAACAGCCCAACACACTCACACACACACACACACACATATATATATATATATATATATATATATATTTATATATATATATATATTATACATTTACATACAACCTACTTAGATATATGTAGTGGCTTTGGATTCGGTTCTGTCTAGACTCTTTTTAATGTGTAAAATCTGTCACATTATCATAATTTGAAAGCCAAAATACCGTTACTTGTTGATGTAATCTGAAAGTCAAATTTTTGAAATGAAAGTTCAATAGGCCGTTTGAATATTCCAACCGCTCGTTTGTAAGCGACGGGGAAAATTCGGAGATTAAAACCTGCAAAAGCCGGTATCGTTAATAAATTATGTATTAGCAGGGTTAAGACTCAATTAAGACATTCATAAGGTTGTTTACATTAAACACGGCTCTTGGAAATATATATAAGCGAATATATCGCTTTCAAAAGAAAATAGGGGTTTAAATATTGTAAAATATATACGAATTGGCGTTGGGTATGAAATAAAATATAATTATATAATATGAAATAATAAATGGGCCTATATAATATAAAATATTATAATAATAATATAGAATAATATAACATATATATATATATATATATATATATATATATATATATATATATATATATATATATATATATATATAATATATATATATATATATATATATATATATATATATATATAATATTCTTATTATTTACATACTGAAATTAGAAGATGGTTGGTCACTATTTGCCGTAGCAAACCAATTAAACGTAAGCAGAACAACAGTTTTTATTATTATTAAAAGTTCTAGAGAACAAGAAACTCTCGAAAGAAAGCAAGGTTCTAGAGGACCAAAAAAATCTACGGCTTATGTAGATCGTACGCCTTTGGAGAGAGTACAAAATAATCCTTTTGATGATGCGAAAACTGTAAGAATTATGTCACAGTTTCAGGAAGAAAGACAACTTGACAACAGAACTAAAACATCGCGCCTTAATTACCGAACTGTAGAAAAAAACAAACTCATACACCACAACAGAAGCAAGCAAAACTTATATTTATGCTTTAAACAATCAGCAACAAACTCAAGATTTTTGGGATAGCGTAATATTTTTTACAAATAAAAAAATTTTGATCTTCTAAAAAGGGCAAAATTGGGGTGTATAGGCCAAATGAATATATTTAATTCTCTATATGTTGATAGATATCGAGCAGTTAGGTCATTATTTGAGAGGCACTTTTTGAAATACAAGTTCTCAGAATATTAAATTCAATTGGTCTAGGCAGCAGGGATCGCCGTATAATAAACAATATAAATTACGAACAAACTGCAGCTGTTAGTGTTGGGGATCAGTTAACAGATAATATAAAGATAAAAAGAGGTGTGTGACAGTCATGTATATTGTCCTTATTATTGTTCAATACATATTCAGAGCACATTAGGAACCTAGCGCTAACGGACATAGACGAGGGAATACTTATAAATGGAGAACGATTGAACAACACTAACATACGCTGATGATACTGTCATTTTTGCAGACAGTCTTGAAGGTCTGCAGACACTTGTCTCCAGGGTAGCAGAATTAAGTAGCAGGTTTGGGCTTGATTTTAACATAAAAAACCAAATACATGGTTATAAGCAAAAATAGGATACCACCTGGTCAATTACTAGTTAACCAACAACCTATAACACAAATCACTAACTTTTGTTATCTGGGTGCAAACTTAAATGGACAGTGGGACCAATCGACGGAAATTAAGATCAGGATCGAGAAAGCAAGATCAGTTTTCGTCAAAATGGAAAAAAAAATTAACAGCCACGATATAAGTTATCGTGGACAGAGTTACTAACAAAGAAGTACTACATAGAATGGGTAAAAAGAGCGAACTTTTCGTAACCATAAAACGTCGCAAACTGGAATACCTGAGCCATATAATGTGCAATGAACAACGATATGACCTACTTTGGACCATACTTTACGGTAAAGTGCATGGGAAAAGAGGTGCAGGACGAAGAAGAATATCCTGGCTGCATAACCTGCGAAAATGGTTTAACTTAATCACTACCGGACTTATCAGGGCAGCAGTCAACAAAGTCAGAATAGTCATGTTAGTGTCCAACATCCGTAACGGATAGGCACCGGAAGAAGAAACAGAAGGTCATTATAACGCCAATGTATGAGGATGGATTTCATCTAGAGGAATGTCAATCGTATGGTGTATTGATGACAGGTTTGTAGGGCAGACTTATTTGCATATTCTAGAAAACATCATGTTTCGCAGTATAAAACAGTTGTATACAGAAAATAATTTTATCCTCCCCAACAAACCTATTTTATATAAAAACTATCATTTATGTACTCTTTACAAAATGCAAGAATTCAAAATAATATCAAAACTTAGACCTTAATAACCATTACAATTTATGAATTAACGATTAAGTAAAATAAGATAGTCAGGGTCTGGCAAAGTAACTATAGACGATCACATTGCATACTATTTCGGAGAAGATAGTTCAAAACCCAAAAATGATAAAAAAGAAATTATATTTTAATTTAGAAAAAGTATCAGCGCCTATAAAAAACACGAGTAAGATATTTTTATGGGAGGTTTTAATGTGAAGATTGGTAAAGGGAAACGGGAAGATATCACAGGAAACTGATACCAAATGAAAAATACGAAATAAAAGAGGAGATATGTTGGCATCTTTTGTGTAGAAAAGCAACTAGTAATAACAAACACAATTTTTAAACTGCTAAAGCATCGGTTGTCTTTACACATGAAGATGACCAGTAGATGCGCCTGAACGAGTAGTTCCTAACCAAATAGACTTCATATGTATAAATAAAAGATAAAGAAATTTAATATTAGCATTCAATACATATATTAAAGATATATTAAAGACTGTGCAAGAAATAAAAGTAAGTGCAGTAAAAGCAACAAGAAAACAAGAGTGAATGACAGAAAAAATAATGAGACTCATCTGTTGTCGTCATTCCTGGAGTAAATCCAAACTGTTCTTCTTCTATCGATGTCTACTTTCTTAATCTTCGCTCTAAAGTTCTCTTCCATATATCTTTCGGATCATTTGCAACAATAGGTCAACCTCTTCCTCTCCTAGAAGTTTTCAAACCTCTATGCTATCTTTATGATATTCACTATTTAATATCTGCCATTTCAACTCTGTAACGAGCTTTTATGATTTCGTTGTAAGTATTAATTGGTAACAAAAATTGTTTGTGGTGGATGTAAAAAGCTTCAGGGAGTAGTTGGAGATACAGACCATCACCTAATAAGAGCAAAAATCAGGTTGAGAATATCTTCAGAGAAACCTAAGGCCAACGAAGCATTGGGACAGTGGAACATCGAGAAAATGCAAAAGTAGGAAATCCGAGAAAATAACAAACAAGAAATTAAATAGCATCTAAATACAATAGACCAGAGCAATGATGTCGAAAGGCGAATGCAACAAATAGAAAAATCAATTACGGTGTCAGCAAAACTAATAATAGGAAAAAGCAGAAAGAGAACAAGGAAATGGTTTGATAGAAAATCTCAAAACTGCACGACAGACAGATAAAGCGAAACAATATGCTTCAACAAGGAACAGCAGAAAGTAAAGAAAACTATGCAACGTAACGACGAGAAACAAGAAAATTAATTAGAGAGAAAAGGGGAAAGTACGAACAACAGAAATATAAAGAGAAAGGGAATGGAATAAGCAACACTCAAATAGTCAAGCATTTTACAAATAGTGTCAAACCAAGAGAAAGGCTTCAGACCTAGATGCGTGTCTGTACTTGATAAATGAAATGAGAAAAAATGATGAATTATTAATAAATGAAAAAGAACTGCTCCAAACATAGCAATAATATTTTAAGACTTTACTAAACATACATCAGGAGGAGAAGAAAGAACCTGGAGAAAATATATATTTTGGGGTGGACCTACCAGTAGAGAATCCCAAAATAGATAAAACATTGCAAGCAATTTTATTAAGAAATCGAAGAACAAAAAACATTCAGGCTCTGATAATATACTGGTTGAATTTCTTAAGTACGGAGAAGAAACTCTATATAGCCAAATACACAAACTAATAACACTTTTACGAAGTAAAAGAAGATCGAACGGAACGAAGAGAAAATACCAACAAGCTGGATAGTGTAATAATCCTTATCCATAAAAAGGGAGACAAAGAACTTCAGAAAACATAGATCAACCATACATCAGATCTTTACTCTAAGACAGCTGCTTGAAAAAGAATGGAAATTCAATAGAACTATCCATAATCTCTTCATAGATTTATGGCAAGCTTACGACAGCATTAAAAGGGATCAGATGTGGAATGCAATGGCAGAACTTTCAGTTCCAAAAACATTTATCTAGCTTGTAAAGTTATGTGTAAATAGCTGTAGATCCAAAGTACGGATAGGTAACAAACTCTCAGAATCTTTCGAAATAAGCAGTAGCCTGAAACAATGATGCGCTCTGCCGTCTCAGTTTTAATGTCATTCTGGAAAAAGTAGTAAGAGCAGCACAACTTAAAACATAATTACTGATAGTAAATGGACCAAAATTGCTACTAGCATTCGCAGATGGCATTGACATTGTGGGAAACACAGTCACCATTGTGAAGAAGACTTTTAATAAATTGGAGGTAGAGGCAAAGAAAACTGATTTAAGGATAAACGAAGAAAAAACCAAATACATGTGCATCAACAGACCAAAGAAACGAGATAGAATAGGGCAAAATATTACTATAGACCCATATAACTTTGAAAGGGTGGAGAGTTTTAAATATCTCGGAGCAACAATCACTGTAGATAACGATATCGCGGATGAGATTAAAGGAAGAATTCAGGCAGCAAACAGATGTATGTATAACCCTCACAATACGATTAAATTTAAAAGCCTAACACTAACATCAAAGATTAAAATATATAAAACGGTAATTAGACCGCTGCTCATGAATGGGTGTGAGACGTAGCAATGACCAAAAAAACTGAAAAAAAACTTAGATGCTTTGGGAGGAAAATCCTTAGAAGAATCTTTGGGCCTCATCACGATATTAATAGCAACCAATACCGAATGAGAACAAATGCTCAGGTCAAGAAGTTATATAGAGCGAGGACATAGTCCAAGAGATTAAATCCCAACGTCTAAGATAGGCTGGCTATGTCCATAGACTTCCTAATAACCGCCATGACAAGTTAATATGGGAGGAAGCCCATAAGAAAGAAGGCCCTTAGGACATCCACAAATATACATATATATATATATATATATATATATATATATATATATATATATATATTTATATGGTCAGATCTAAGAACAATAGGGCTACTCACTAACCTATCCAATAACCACTTGGTATTGAGAATGCTATATCTTCCTTAAACTATACCAGTTTAGTAGGTATTGATCAAATCCCCACTAAAATAATTAAATACATTTCTTCATATATATCTCCTGATCAACCTATCTGTCAAGGATGGCAAGTTTCCAAGTGACCTTAAAACGGGAGTAGTCAGTCCAATTTTCAAAAAGATCTTAAATATCTTAAAAAAAAAATATCTTAAATAAATGCCAGCATGGGTTTCTTCCTAATAAATCTACAGAGAGTACTTTTATTTTATTAGTTAATTAAATCCACGCTGCTTTGGATCAAAAAAGGTATGTGGGTGCACTCTTTTTTGACTTAACTAAGGCTTTTGACTCTATTGACATTGAAATTATACTGCATAAATTAGAAGCCCTTGGTTTTCGGGGTTATTTCTTGAACTGGTTAAGGTCATACTTACAACATCGTAAATTCCTAGCAAAAGTCGATAATAAGAAGTCATCTGTTTTTAATCTTGATCGAGGTGTACCGCAAGGCTCCGTATTGGGACCCCTAATATTTCTTTTATATGTCAATGATTTGACACATTTTTTAACTGCAGACCATATAGTTCTTTATGCAGATGATTCAACAATTGTAGTTGACGAGTCAAATGAAGTCGAACTCATATCAAAAATGAACTTAGTAGCACAGGAATTTACAAACGGGTGTAAAAGGAACTCTTTAATGGTAAATGCAAAGAAAACTATTTGTATGCAGTTCTACTTGTGCTTTAAGCCATCCCATGGTTATAAAATCACAGTTAGTTCTGAGGAAATACCTTTTAGTGATACAACATTATTTCTTGGTAGTATTCTAGAAAGTAATATGACATGGGATGAAAATGTCATTAAAGTCTGCAAAACAATGAATAAGGGTTACTATGCGATCCTTTAGCTGAAAACTCTTATTTAACATCAATCAATTGATAAGTGTGTATTATGCATTGGTTTATTCATATATGGCCTATAATATTATCTTGTGGGAAAACTCTAGAAACTGTTCTCGAGTTTTTATAACTCAAAAGAGAATTCTTAGATTGATATTCAATATTAATAATAGACAATCATGTCGTAAATATTTTATTGAACACAGGCTGATGACTTTTCATGCTTTATATATTTATAAGTGTATTATTCACGTCAAAACTAAATTTCAAAATTTTACCCTCAACTCTGACTTTCATAATTACCCGACAAGACACGGGAGGTTGATAAGCGTGTGTAAACACTCCACAACTCTCTTTGAAACTAGTCCTGATTTTGCAGGATCTAAATTTTATAATTGTTTGCCACTTAATATAAGAAATGAAAACAATATTCAAAAATTTAAAAATAAATTAAAAGCATGCTTTGATGCATGATCCAATTATGCGTTTACAACCTAAATGAATATTTTGACTTAATAAAAGACAACAAAGAATAAGGACCGACGGGTTCAGAGACGCTCTATATTGCATATCTTTATTTTTTATTTTTATATTAATCTATATTTTAATATTGTTCTGAAGCTATTTTCTTGTGGCATTGTAAATTAATTACTATTTATAACTGGGAATAAGCCACAATTAAAGATAAAAAATACGTTTATTGACGTTTCAATTTCCAATTCGGAAATCGTTCTCAAAATACAAACAGTAAATTAAACAAATTTTGTTTTTTGTTACATAGTGAAAAAATTCTTCTAATAATTTAATTTTATCTGACTCATTATGCATTATGCATATACATTATGCATTTTAAAGTAGACGACTTTAAAATGATATTGCCAATATTTTTGAGTTGCGCTCCTGGGACGACTTTACTATAAGATAGATTCATTCGATTACATGAAATCAACTTTAACTTGATCCGTCAGAAAAAATCATAGCATGTAATTCGTCTTTAAAAAGACAAACACATGACATGATGACAGTAAAATTCTTCTGTTAGTGATTCCATAGTAAATTATGAGGGAAAAACCAGGAAAAAACCTCATAGTACTATCCCGACATTGTAAGTATTTGTTCGTGAATTTACTTTACCTTCAACAAACATCAAAATTCTGATTTTATATGTTACGTTATTTAAAAAACATAAATGATGTATCCTCTATATGTTACTGACTTACTAATACTGGTATTTTCTTATTAATAACTTCCTCTTATTAATAAGAAAATACCAGTATTAGTAAGTCAGTAACATATAAAGGATACATCATTTATGTTTTTTAAATAACGTAACATATAAAATCAGAATTTTGATGTTTGTTGAAGGTAAACTAAATTCACGAACAAATACTTACAATGTCGGGATAGTATTATGAGGTTTTTTTCCTGGTTTTTCCCTCGTAATTTACTATGGAATCACTAACAGGAGAATTTTACTGTCATCATGTCATGTGTTTGTCTTTTTAAAGACGAATTACATGCTATGATTTTTTCTGACGGATATTCTCAAGTTAAAGTTGATTTTATGTAATCGAATGAACTATCTTATAGTAAAGTCGTCCCAGGAGCGCAACTCAAAAATATTGGCAATATCATTTTAAAGTCGTCTACTTTAAAATGCATAATGAATGTCTGAATTGTCAATATAAATGAGTCAGATAAAATTAAATTATTAGAAGAATTTTTTCACTATGTAACAAAAAACAAAATTTGTTTAATTTACTGTTTGTATTTTGAGAACGATTTCCGAATTGGAAATTGAAACGTCAATAAACGTATTTTTTATCTTTAATTGTGGCTTATTCCCAGTTATAAATAGTAATTAATCTATATTTTATTGATTTTGTTTTATGTAATGGTCCTATATAACTTGTTGATCATGCTTTATGTACTATATGACTTGTCCTATATCACAATGTGATCTGATAGGATTAATAAAGAATATTTTATTCTTCTATTCTATCTATTATGGACGACCGTTAAAGATTGAAGCAAGTTGTGCAGTCAGCCAAAACCCACCCCGGGTTGTAGTGCTACAAGAAGAAGAAAAAGAAGAAACATTGTTTAATTTCGAATTTAACCTCATTCGATACAGAAACTGAGTAGACTCATTTTTAAAATCCTATTAATTATACCTCATTGTTGAGATGTCTTTATATGTGTCATTATATTTTTATCTTCATTTGGTCCTTTAAATTTAAATGTAAATGGTGATCAGATTCTCACTCTACCTCACAGCTTTAACGTTATTAACTTATATTTTGGAGGTTTCCATACATAAACAGTAATAATTCATCATTTTATTATCTTACCTTTTTTCCAATTATACTATAGATTATTATGCCAGAGCTATGAGGTAATGGATTAACATACATTTTTTTCAGAGAAATTTTAGATTTCTTTCTTTAATGTCTTATCACAAAAACCATTTACAAAGCCGCTTAAGTGCCATAAACAATATTTTAGCAATAATGCGACAGACATGTCCAGAAATTACTCCCCAATGACTGAGGAATGTAATTGGAACGATCTAATAAATCGTGGATTTGTAGGCACTCAGGGTCTAAATTAAAATTAAATTTTGCACTAAATTGAAATATTTTACTAGTTATCTCTTAGTTAGGTTTAATTCTATAATAATTTAGGTTAATACAGGATATTGTTTTGTAACTGTCAGCATAGTAAATTTTTTTATTTTATTTTAAGTTGTCGTAACTTCTTAATCAATAACTATATAAACTATATAAACCGTTGGTCGTAGTTATTTGGAAGCATCCGAAATCCAATGTAGTAGTATTTATAATAGGTACACTGCGCGTCACGAAAAAGAAGCTACCTAAAATGTTTGCCATTTTTTATTTTTACTAATCATACCACAAAGTGATTGTCGTTAGATGTTTGTGTAATGTTTAAGAATTTGTTCCAAAGCAGTTTTCAATCATTTTTTAAATAACCAATGTCAAAAAATAACTGCTTCCAAAATAATGATTTTATTAAAAAATTAAATTAAGTTGTGATTATTAATACTGTGTATTACCACCTCTATTGTGAATTACACTCCTCATTCGATTTGGCATTGAATTGATCAAATTCTGGATGTCGTTTTGAGGAAAACCCATTCCCATTCTTCCATAAGCGCCAACCGAAGCTGCTCACGATTTATTGGAGCCGGTATTCTTTTTCTTACCCTTAGTTTGAGTTAGTCCCAGACATGTTCAATCGGATTTAAATCTCTAGCTTGAGCCGGCCAGTTCATTTTTGGCACACCGATAGTTTCCAGATATTGCGTTACCATCCTGGCTACGTATGGCCGTGCGTTGTCTTGCATAAAAATAAAGTTTTCGCCGACAAATCCAGTAAACGGCATTACATGCTCCTCCAGAATTTCGGTAATGTATCGGCGTGCATTCAACGGTCCTCTACCAATAAATACGAGATCAGTATGGCCCTCCAATGAAATGCCTGCCCAAAACATTACCGAACCTCCTCCAAAAGCAACACGTACTCGTCGAACAAAAGCAGCATATCATTTCCCACGTGTTCTGTATGTTTTCATGCGACCATCTGAGCCATAAAGAACTATTCTGGACTCATCACTAAACTAAACATTTTTCCAATCTTCTATCGTCCAATGCTAGTAGTCTCTAGTCTGGGTTGTCGATGAGCTGCTGTTAACAAAGGTACTGTTGCTGGACAGCGACCCCTTAGACCAAATTCACTCAAACTTCTTCTCACTGTAAAAGTGCTTAAAGTCTACCCGTTAGCATTTTGAAAACGGTTTTGGATTGATCTAGCCGTAATGAACCGATTTTGCAAATATGTGCGTTGTGAAGAACGGTCTTCTCTGGCCGTCCTGATTCTTCTCGAACCTGATCCTTGTCATCTTTCGTGAGATCCAGTCTCTACGAATCGTTAGTAAATTTTTTGGACCATACCACGACTGACTCCAAGCTGTCTGGCTACTTCTCTTTGAGTCATTCCATTATTAACCGAAGTAACAATTTGAACAGATCTAACAAGAATCTCAGTCATAGTTTTAAATTTAAAAATTGCACAAGTTTACTCTTCGAAGAACTGTATACTAGCGAAAGGTTTTTGAAAAACAGAATAGCCATATTCCAATACAAATAAGGGACAAACAACACGTGCATTATGCGAAGTCGTAAAACTAATATCAATTCTGCAAACTTATTACCCTTAATTGACCTGTCGGCACCGTTTGTAGGTGCCTAATGCCTGGTTGCACCAATAGATCTTAAGCTCCAGCTTAGCCAAGCTCTGCTTATAGCTAGAGCTGCCTTAACTCTCACTTACGTTGCACCATAATTTTCGAGTCTAAAATATTCTTTATATTCTTAAAAATAAAAATACAAAATTTGGTTGATCGCCGTCGGACGGTTTGGTCGTGGTCGGTCGATCAGTCTGAGCTGAGGCCTACCTAAGGCACGTCTTAAGCTTAAGATATGTTGGTGCAACCAGGCATAAAAGACGCTAAAAGTGTTTCTGCATTGTGGGAATTTATTTACAATAGAATAAATTGTATAAACTTAAAATTATTGAAAAATTCTTACAAAATTTTAGGTGGCCTCTTTTTCGTAATGTGCAGTGTATATAAAATATACACACATCAAAATAATCTATGGGATACCTATATTAATAGCTTTAAATCAATGTTAGCTTCAATACAAAAATAAATTTATGTTTTTATTCTTTTTTGTTATTTTGTCGATTATTATAGTACCAATTTGGACAGAAATCCTAATAAGAATGGCTATACAAAATTTAACGGCAAAACGGCAAAATATACGTTTTCGTCTATAAGATAAAAAGTAATATTTCTTTATTGGTACTTGATTTTAGATGTCTATGTGGATTTTTATTTAGTTTTTCAATTGCCAATAACGGAGAGACATCATTTAAATAGCGAAACGCAGTGGTGTACTTCAAGCTGACAGAAGTTAAAAAGACGTTGCTAAGGTCCTCTACACGAACAAAAGTGTCATTAATCGATTGTAGTCAAGGTGTCCAGAAGCTTGTGGTGTTGCTGAACATCATACGGCCGTACAAGGATAACCAACGGGATTGAAGATCGTTTTATTAGATTGAAGACTTTGCGCGATCGCACTGTAACTTGATCAAAATTACAAACGAGGCTACAAGAGACTTATCGTGGACATGTAAGTGGCCAAACCATAAGAAATATACTGCATAAAGTAAGGTAAAATTCTCGAAGACCTTTGAAAGTGCCTGTGTTATCCAGAAGAAATCGCGTTTTTAAGCCTTTACTTTGTTCATAGATGAGTCCTGATTTGGATTTACATCAGATACAAGGAGGACAAAAATTTAAAGACGATCTGGCAATGTTGTACGATTGGCCACCGTGTAGGAAGTTCACAGACAGCAAGGCGGCAATATAATGGGTATGGGATGGCATCACTCTTGCTGGAAAAATGAATCTCGTTTGTCTGGAACGGGTTCCTAATGCAACAGAGTACCGCGATATTATTCTTAAAGCTATTGTTGTACCATGTACCTATACTTTCACATTTTTTTTGTTAATATTACATATGCTATGCGTTTTTTTAAATTTATTATTATTCTGTTTAATCAGTAGTTTTTAAATCAATAGTTTTCAAATGTAATCAAAAGTTATAAAATATTTTCTATAATTAGGAAATTCAAAAATGTTGTTCGGTACATTAAAACTTCTAAAATGTATGCTGTGCTTTTAGTTTCGTTCTCTAAAATTTAATTTTCATATCAGTCTAACGTTGGGCCAACTGATATGGGCCAACTCATATATTATTATGTTATATTAACAAGATCTCTTATTTTTGTTTTTAAAATCTGTAATAACATAGTGTTTGCCCTTTTCTCCATCTAATTGCCATTAAAATTTTTAATTTAAAATAAAAGTAATATATTAATGAAATTTCCTTGGAATGTGAAATATTAAAAATAACAAACATCTCCCGACTTTAAAGACTTTAATAGTTTCCAAGGGCTCCGCTTTCTAATAACGACAGTTCCGAGCATATAAACCAAGATTAAAACTCTTAACTACGAAGTTTTGAGTTTCGAGTTTCCACCTTAAACTTTCTGAAATATGTGAACGACTCTTAATGGATTATTGTGGCAGCTGTGCTGGGTACAATAACAAACAAGTATTTATGTAAATATTATTTATATTTACTACTTTATACTAGAGCTTACTGAAAATTAGTATGGACGGAATAAAAAATTGTATATCATAAATTTAGGGGAAGTGTGCCTATGTTGGACTCATCGAGCAAAAAGATAAAAGAGGGAATCTAATCGTTATGAAAATGAGACCAAAAAAGTGGCCTCTGATGGCGGACATATCCGGAAATGCAAAGGCGCTAAATTTAAATTTTCCAACACTTGTTAACAATAGCTGTAAAATATTTTTCAGACAAGAAAGTTTTAATTAAATATTAACGATAATAGTCTAAAAAGTGACACAATTGGTAAGAAACTTTAATATAAATAAAATTTCATGTGACAGTTGGGACAAACAATAACATAACCAAACTAAATTTGACTTCTTAAACAAGGAAAGAGACTGTCTTTCCTTGTTTAAAGTGGCCTCTTAAGATAGCACTTCCAGTCTAACAATATTTTTGTCCCCACTACCTTTACATTCCCTCTTTTATCTTTTTGCTCGATGGTTGGACTCCTGCCTATGACGGACCCCCGGCTGTAATTTTTAATGGCGTGCGGTTACATACACATCGCCGGTTGCCGCTTGCGCACGAAGTTTGTAGTTTAGTATTTATTTTGCAAAGTTTCAGACACGTTGCTGTTATAACAGTAAATTTGTGAAATAAAATTAAAATTTGGCGTTGCTGATCTAATAAATTTTTTTGGTAAGTAGCATTTTACTGGTAACATACGTTAAGCTAAGTGTTGCTTTTGTTTTGTGTAAAATGACTACACTTTCTTTGTCAAATATTATACTTTGTTTTAGGTTAAAATGGTCAAAACAAAAGTAACAGAATTAAATTTGCTGCCTTGTCTATTTGCCTATGATGGACCCCTGTGTCGTTACCTATGACGGACTAGGGGTCTATCATAGGAAAAAGAAAATAAAATTGGACACACCTTCAGTTTTTGTTACTTAATGATTAACATAATTTGTTTTACAGGGATGGCTCTAGAAAAAAGGCAACAGTGGAACGAGAGTAATATGCAACAAGCTTTAAAAAGCATACAAGAACAAACTATGGGGTTTAAGCTGGCAGCAAAAACATTTAACGTTCCAAAAACGACTTTGAAAAGGCGCTTTATTAAGCATCAAGAAAGTATCAAAGGTGATTTGGGAGGACGAAGACCAATATTCTCCACTACTATTGAACAGGAAGTTGCTGACCATATTATTACTATGGAAACTCGTTTTTTTGGCCTGACTAGTAAAGATTTGCGAAAACTTGTATACGAAGTAGCTGAAAGAAATAATATTAGCCACAATTTTAATAAGGAAACCAGGATGGCAGGCTGGAAATGGGTCAGAGGCTTTTTAAAGCGAAATCCTTGAATATCATTACTCACTCCAGAAAATACTTCGTTGGCAAGGGCTCAAGCTTTTAATAAACCAAATATATATGCCTATTTTACTGCATTAGCAAATATATTAGACGAGTTTCACTTTTCACCGGAAAACATTTATAATATGGACGAGTCCGGTTTTACAACTGTACAAAAGAAATCGCAGAAAATTTATGCTAGTAAAGGTCGCAAACAAGTTGGTGCTTTAAGAAGTGCAGAGCGCGGTCTACATGTTACGGTCGTATGTGCAATGAATGCAATTGGAACATATGTTCCTCCTGACATATGACAGAGAAAGAAAGATGAACTTATGATCGATGCACCTACTGGAAGTATAGCCTTCGCTCAAGAAAAAGGATGGATGACTTCCGATATTTTCTATTTGTGGCTGCAACATTTTTTAGGGTATACAAAGGCTTCTAAAACCAACAAAGTTTTGTTGTTACTCGATGGCCATGGTAGTCACAAAAGTTTTGAAGCTCTCCAGTTTGCAAAGGAAAACGGTATTATTATGTTTTGTGTTCCTGCTCACTGTTCTCATCACGTTCAACCCTTACGTAGGATTTTTTAGACCACTTCAAATTTACTACGGCCAAGAAACTCAATTATGGCTGCGACAGAATCCAGATAAAACGGTGACCCAATTTAAAGTAGCCAGTCTCTTTAATAGAGCGTATTTAAAAAGTGCTTTACCATCAAATGCAATAAATGCATTTAAAAAGACAGGAATACAACCATTCAATCCAGATATCTTCCAAGATTGGCAATTTTTGCCGTCTATAACAACAGATAGAGAAAATTCTGAACAAAACCCAATGCCAGAATGTTCTGACCAGAAGTCACCACCGGAACATTGGAGCCAAAATGTTTCTTCGATTGAGTTTATCAAAAAGCCCCACTGATCAGAAATCAACATCATCGTCAGTTCTAAATATCTCGGTAGAAGATATTTGTCCTCCTCCTTTAGCTGGAGTATCTCAAGTAATGCAGAAAAGGGGTAGAAAATGGAGTAAAACGGGATATTTAAATTCAACGCCAGAAATTGAAGATATAAAACAAAAAATTGCAGACAAAGAAGCAAAAAAAAGTAAACAAGATGCCAGAAAAGTGAAAAGGCATATTCGTGTTTCAACTACAAGTGGTTCTGAAGACGGTTGTGAATGCTCTTTTGTAGAAGGCGACTCGGACGATGCAGCTTGCATCTACTGTAACGAACTATTTTCGCATTCACGATCCAATGAAAAATGGATTCGTTGTCAAGTGTGTAAGAATTGGTGTCACACTGAATGTGCAGATGTAAATCCTCGACATAAACAATTCGTGTGTGAATTGTGCGCGTAATTTTTTTATTCTTAAAAATACCATGTTTAATATTTTTATCGTTTGTAATGTCTTTTGATCTAATAAAATAATTTGGTATTTAATTATTTTACACAAAATGCAATGAGTCCATCATGGGCGTACCAAAGGGTCCATCATGAGCGCATATATGCCCATGATGGACCCTTAACAGGATTTTAGTAAATTATGAATAAATTTTTAACATCACTTTTTCTGCAAAATTTAAAACATTTGCCATATTGTACAAATAACGAGACGTTATGTGGTCATATTTAAAGTCTGCTAAGTAAATAATTAAAATTATTATGAAGCTATTTTCTTAAGTGGACCATCATAGGCACATTTCCCCTACACGTTTCACTTTTTATTTCAGTCGTAAAAATCTTTTTTAATATACTAGTAACTAGCGAACTGTAGAGTAAATAAGTTTTTGTTTTTTTTAGCCAATTCTCAGAATATAACTGGTAACACGGAGTAGAATATTTTTTCTATTTATTAATCGCATTAACCACTGGGGGTAATTAGCGGGAGGTCTTCTTTTTTTTTGAGTGCCGTCTCCCAATCGGAGATTGGATATCATCATCACTATCTTTACTCTATCTACTGCTGATCAGACGAGTTTTATATTCTATATATTCAGCTTCACCTTTACCGTTTTTACCATTTTCAGCTTCTTCTAAGTACACATTTATTTCCCTTAACTTGCTTAACTTTTTGTTATCTGCGCAATTTTTAATTTATAATTCGAAACAATCACATCTACTACAACTATATTTTTTCAACTTTTTTCTTTGAAGATTAAATCGTGTTAAAATATTTTTTGTAAAACGAAAATTTAACAGGATCGTCTGCTTGTTAAATATACAATTCATATATTTTACTTAATGTTATTTCTTATGTTAGGTATTCTTTTTCTGTGTTAGCTCTTCTGTAATATGACTTGTACTAAGGGAATTTCGTTATGTGCTCAATTACGTTTTGTACACGATTATCGTTAATTTTATTATGACATCTACTTTGACCACGACAATCTCGAACACCTATTGGACGTTTCATAGCTTTCAATGCTGCATTGACTTTGCAATTTGATATTCTTAAGGTCTATAAAAAGAAAGGTTTACATACTATCACAGCTGATATTGTGTAGATCCTTGTAGTATTGCTTTTGTTGCTGCTTTTTTTTCTTTTACGCTTTATTGGGACATCCGAAAAATTTAAATAAATTACAGCTCTCTGAGCATCATGAGATTCAACATAGTAAAACTTATTAAATTCTTTTTCGGCATTATCCCCACCAATCTTGTCCAAACACTTACACTTACAAATATACATACGAAACTGTTTTGATTCTGTACAAACATTTCTCTGTGTGAAGTAACTCTTGTTTTGAGTACACCTTTTTTTTCTTGATTTGCGACTTTGATTTAAGTACTTCGTATTCTACCTTTTTTTAGTATTTCCATGGGCGAATAGCTTTTTATTACTTCACTGTTTAATGTTATTTTCTCTTTTTTTTTATTCCTGCTGAGGAACAATGTTACTTCTTGTTTCTCCTTTAGAAGTTGAAGGCATCTGCAGTGATTCTTCTTGTGCATCTTCTGTAGAAAACTTTAAGCAATAACTGCCACTACTTTTTAACCTAAACGCCTCAACAAGTTATTGACAACAACGTTCATGTACGTATGGTGCCAAATATTTGATTTACAATAATTAAAACGCTCACAAGAGGCGCTTGGCCTACTGATGCAAAACTATTACACAAAATTAGTCGCTTGGTCTAGTGATGCAAAATTCAAAATCCAGAATAAGAAGACAAATTGGTCTTTTTTAATATATCTGGTTAACCGTTACTAACAGATTAATTGGATTTATTCTGTAGATATTTCTCACCAGAAAGCGCCATAATCCACAATTTGAGAAAATGGCGCATTTCCACAGCGAGAACTGGTGATGCATAACACCGACAAATTACAATATAAAATTACAAAGTGAATTACAAATTTAGTTGATATGTTAATTACTTATTTACTTAATTAAGTTCTATCATAATAAAATGTATGAAACATAAAACTTATTTGTAATTTTTTTATTAACATTTACGTGCTCGGCAAATACGTCCACCCGCACGGGGGCGATTATAAACAACATTACAAGAGGTATAATAGCATTAATAAGTTATGTTATATAAAAATATTTAAGAATTTATGATAAAATAATATTTTCCTAAAAAACTGATAAACTGTGTCTATCTGGTTGGGATCACTGAGAATGTCGCCTAGCTGCGGTTTGAGATTTAGCTTTCGTCTTACTTCACTGTCTTAAAGACATTTGATAGTTCAATGTTAGTTGGCACTGGCATGTTTGACAGATAGACCGGACATCTGATCTCATCAGGAAGCTGGCTATACGAATTCTTTGTATAATTGCATGGTCTTGTCGAGATAGTCCCTTCTAGTATATAATGGTTTATACAAGAAGGGCTGAATTGGACGTAAAGATGTATTTAAGGAGCTCCAGTGGGGTTTCCATAATCTCATGATGAATCTGCATACTGTTTTTAAATCTTTGCAAATTCAGATGCCATTTTCTTTGTTAAAGCCATTTTAGCATGCTGATCTGCGAGTTCGTTGCCATGTATACCAACGTGAGATGAAATTCATATAAAGGTAATCTTAGTGTTTAATGTAGAAAGAGGGTGGTAAAAGTGATGGATATTTTGGATAAGGGGATGATAAAGATAAGAGCAATATAACCTATATGCTTGGAAAACTGGAGGAGGAGTACAAAAAGTGAAGCCTTACAATTAATATACAAAAAAACCGAGTATTTAGTTACAGGAGAAAAATCAGAAAGCCTACAAATTGAAATGTGAACTATAAAATTAACTGAAACCTTTTAAAGTACTTTGGAGTCCAAATATCCTTAAAAACAGGGAGAAACAAAGAAATTCAGTCGAAGATTGGCCAAGCAAGCTCAGCCACTAGAAACCTACACAGACTATTGTGGAATGATAGAATAATAAAATAAGAATTTATAAAACAATAATAGAAAGTAATGAGTTACATGGCGCCGAACTTTGGGAAATCAATCAAAAAAACAAATCAAAAATGGAAGTGGAAATGTCAGTGAAAATGGACTACTAAAAATGGCACACTAAACTTCATAGGGTGAGGAGCGTAGACATTAGGATAAAAATGGAAATTGACCTAGACATAATAAATACTATCGAAACCAAAAGACTAAACTGGTATGGACACCTGCAGAGAATGCCTGAAATAAATGCCAAAAAAAAAGAAAAATGGACTCCGCCCACTAAGAAAATAAGTTGGACCAAGACCATGGAGAGAAGATGTCGAAGATGCAATAATCGCCAGAGATTTAAAAACCGAAGATTGCTTCGACAGAAAACGCTAGAAATTAGGTTGTAAGAAACAGCGCCATCTGTAGAAGACTCGCCTATTATATATTATATGGGGATGATCGATAAATAATTCCTGAATGCATAAAACAAAAGCAAGAGGGTCTGTACAAACAGCAACAATTCTGTTAAAGTTTTGTTGCTTTCAGAAGTGAGTCAACAGCCAACCATGAGTGACTGAACATCTCTTAATTTTCAATAATCACCGTTTGATTAAAAAATATATTGGAGATTTTAAGGTTATTTTTTTGTCCTGTAGTCCAATGTTTTTCCAATCTTAAGTTTGTTCCAGAAGAAGTTGATGGCGCAAGAGTAACGGACGTAGAGATAATTCTAGGAATATCACGAGGACTCTAGAGTAGAGTGTCCTCTTTTGTATCCTATTGTCAAAATGGACTTTGAGTTACTATCAGAAGGGATGAATATATCCATAACGGTAGCCGGGTGGGTGTGTCGTTAACGGGGATCGACTGAGTTACTGAGAATGAAAGTTTTTTTAATACAGTTAAGAAGTCAGCTGAATATAAAGAAGAGGGAGGAGCATTACCTGCAATAAGTATGTGGTCTTGTCCACTGGGGACTTTGGAGCAAGACTCCGCGTTATGTCTCGTGAGTTTACAAAGAAAACCCCCTAAATTGTCAGTGGATAAAAATATTCTAAAGGGTGTATTTTATAGTTAACTAGCAGGGAAGATTGCACTTCGAATTTCTCCTTATCAGGTATTACAAATATTACCATACGAAAACTTATGCATATTGATCATCTGATGTTCCATATTTTACAAAAGTAACAGGTGCTGCTAGCTGTAAGCCAATATCTTTTAGGTACTGTTTTAGGCCGATTAGTGAATGCGGAATGAAAAGACATACATTTGAAATAAGGATTCTTTTGACCAGAGAAATAGGCCTGCAGAAAGGAATGACTGTGAAATTAATTAGGACGTGCGGTATATTTTTTAATAGTTGATTAACGGTAAATGTGAAAAAAATGCAGATTTGATTATTCCAAATCTGGGATGCAACAATAATATTTTTGAGTGAACTATTTCACCAATTAATAATATTCAAATAAAACAGTATTCGAAATGGAGTGCATGACAATAGCCTGACGAAGGAGGAAAAGGAGAGAGTGCGGCAGCGACATATGATTTTGTGTTGGAATTGGAGTGGTGTTGTGTAGATAAAGATGTTTAAGCGCTCTTTATGATGTGTGTAGTCCTGTTCATGAAGACCTCAACAAAATATATGACAGTATCTAATAGACACTGTCTCAAATTCGAAAAGACAAACAACGAATCTCTTCCGATTTCTCTTTATTTTCACTGTTTTTTTTTTAATTTCACCAATATAGCCACAAAAAATAGACTTAGCATAATAAATCAAATTAAGTACTTCTTTTCTTTATCACATTATGATCGAAGCACTTCGCTTCGTATTGTTAGCTCGTCAATGAATGCATTTATCTGTTTAGCACTGTTTAAATCTCTTAAATCTGTGAGGAACTTTGAAAAGTGTGTTGTAATTTTGACAGTTATTTGACGTTTTGAATTTATAATTTGTTAAGGATATTAATTTCTACAAAGAAAATGAAATTTCTGTAGTTGGTTTGTGATTGATTCTATTATGCATAATTTTTTATCAACTACTTCATATTCTTTAATAAATGCATCCATATTTAGTGAATTGATTTCAATGGTTAAATAAAAATGTTAAAATTATTTAAATAAATATTATAATATAGTTTTTTTGTGGAAACAAAATCCAAGACAAATAATAAAGGTCCATACGTTAATCACTATCCAACAATTATTGTGAATGACTATGCCGTAAGACATGAATATTTTTACAACTTTATAGCTTCGCAATATGACAATCCCGTTATCCTGAGTAAGAGCTGGTAGACTAAAGTATGTCATTTTCATTTGTGGGATTACACAAAGCATATAAATATATTTTTAGGTTTCTAGTGAGCAAAAAAGGTATAATATCTATGAGTTGCAAAGTCAAAAAGTAGTGTTACTGTTTATGGACTAAAAATATTGATTCTTACTTTATTTTAAAACAAGGATATCCTATAACCGTTAGTATTACTTAACTCTTTACACAGTTTGTAAAGTAATATATATATATATATATATATATATATATATATATATATATATATATATATATATATATATAATATTTATCCTTTAAAATACACTGCTCAATTTTCTACAAATTACGCTAGGAACCAGTTGTGCCTATTTTTCTTTCATCAGAAAATGTATTCATGCTTTTATCTGATTGAAAAGATCAAAAGATTCTTAGTACCTGTACTCCATTTAAGGAGCGCCTGTACTCGGGATCGTTGTATTTATGAGACATTTCCATTATTGTTTCTTGAAAAAGTTAAGCTGTAGGTGGTTTTCCGTTGCCTTTCTAGAGTCTGTAGTAGAAGGAAGTACAGTGTCTTCCATAGGACACCTAATAGCAATTCGGGGTCGGAAAAAACAGGAATTAGCCAAGAGAGGCTAATAGTAAAGATTAAAGTCATTTCACTTAAGACACGAATAGTTGAATGTGAAGACCCTTCTGATCCTTCAGATGCGTTTCATAAGAGTGTGTGTATTATTACACCTTCTGTTTCGATCATACCTCAGCTCGGGGTAAAAAATAAGAGCTACATTTGATATTTTAAGATCTTGAAAAGGCGTAGTACACAGTTTCTAGACCAGAGGTATAAAGATGTATGAAAGAGAAATGGGTTCTCTGAGAAGTAACTAAAGCTCGTTAAGGATATTATATATATATATATATATATATATATATATATATATATATATATATATATATATATATATATATATATATATATATATATATAGAGTGTGTGTAACGACGCTAAGAATACAATTCTTTGGAGGGTAACTTTCGGGAAAGCGTCAAAACAAGGATCAGCTAGAGATGGTATAAGCCAGCTTGGTGTAGAACTTTATTCTATATGTGAAATTTTCGGTGATATGTTGTCACCTTCATTTAGGTGCTGATGAAGGTGACAACATATCACCGAAAATTTCACATATAGAATAAAGTTCTACACCAAGCTGGCTTATACCATCTCTAGCTGATCCTTGTTTTGACGCTTTCCCGAAAGTTACCCTCCAAAGTATATATATATATATATATATATATGAGAAAGCGTTCACCAAAGTAAGGACTTGTTTCAAATTGTCCGAAAGTTTTTAGTAACGGTTGGTTTGCATCAAGATTCCTCACTAAATCTATGCCTGTTTAATGTTGTTATAAATATACTGACAGAAAAGGTAAGGAAGAGGGCTCCTTGGTCAATGCTCTTTGCGGATGATATCATCGCCTTAGTAGAGAAAAACAAAGAAATATTACAGGTGAAATTGCAGGGTTGGAGAAAGGCCATTGATAAACTGGGACTTGGGTTAGAAGGTCGAATAATCTGTTCATATGCTTAAGAGGATAAGTAATGATCTGTGCATCAAGTTTCTTGGGGAAAAACTTGGACGTGTAAAAGATTTTAAATACTTTGGTTCCTACATAACGGAAAATGAAACAGTGGATGGAGAAATTGCCCACAGGATGAAAGCTGGTTGGTTTAACTAAAAGCAAATAAGCAGGGTACTGTGTGATCGAATGGATAAAAGGAAAGATACACAAGAGTGTGGTGAGGCCGCGTTGGTGTACCTCGGTGAAGTATGGTCTGTATAAGGTTCAGTATGGTTCAGGAAAAAAAGATAAATGTAACTAAAATGGAATTGTTACGGCAGATGTTCGGCAAGACCGGAAATTCTTAGATCAGAAATGACGTGATTAAGGAAAGAGCCAGGGCAACTTAAGTCTCAAAAAAAATTAAGAACAAAGAATGTAATGACTCGCCAGATCTAAAAATGAAAACTATTTGAAGCATAGTGCTGTTAGATAATGACAGAAAGAAAGGTAGAGGTAAACCGAGGAAAATATGACAGGAGTGTGTGGCATAAGACTTAATAAAAAAAGTAAAACAAAGTCACCATGAACAGTAATGAGTAGCGAAGAACAGTAAGAAACAGCGACCCTTAAATTGGAAAAATCTGAGGAAGAAGAAAACCACCCTTTATGTTCTTAATGTGTATTATTCTAAATAGTAAAAAAACAAAAAAAAATATTGTTTAGGTTTTTAAAAAACAAAACACTTAAAAAAATACAAAAAAAATTTTCTTAAATTGAAACATATTAAAATAAAATATTGAATTCAACGTTTTCATGTTTTATAGGAGTATTTTTTGTAGTGTAGCTTTTATCAAGTTTCCGGCACTTTCCCCAGCTCGTTTTAGATCAGTCTGGATTTCCTGAAAGTTAAAGGAAAGCCGCTACACCGTCGTGCTTATACTTTATATTTATTAAGGCGAGATATCGGATTGACTCAGGTCAAATGTTAAAAAATGTATACCTCGAAAAATGTCTCTTTGATACTTTTCTTCGCCGTTAGGTGTTGTTTTGGATAAGTTTTATCATAAAATATGTACGTAGAAAGTTTTGATAACACGACAGAAACCTATTTTTTATGTTTGTTTTTTTATTATTTTAAAATGTTTAATAGTAGAATAGTATCTGATATATCTTTGTATTTGTTGGATTAGTTTTACAACATAACATTAGACGAAATCCTTTTTTTATTTCGAATTAACGTGTCTCGACATCTTTGGTCATTGACACGCGAACAAAGGTTTACAATTACATCTACAAAGTTGTAATACAGAGTTTACAATAGTGAGGATTAAAAAAAAAATGTGTAAATATTTTGTTAAACAAATGAGAAGTCTTTAAAAAGTCTATTAGACTCTTGAGTCAGCTTGAACAGTTCAGAAGTTCTTCTAGACTATGGGTTATATTGTTGGCAATGCGGGCCAGAATAGAGCAGGCTAGAGCTGCTTTTAGAAGGATGTCCAAGGTGTTATGTAACAGAGACCTAAAATTGGCATTAAGGATCCGCCTACTTCGCTGCTACGTGTTCTCGGTCTTACTTTATGCTGTCGAGTCCTGGACTGTGAATAAAATCGATCTAAATCGCCTTGAGGCTTTTGAAATGTGGCGCTATAGAAGAATTTTAAAAGTTTCCTGGGTGGAAAAGATTCGTAACTCCACAATACTTGAACGTCTCAGCAAGACTACTGAGATCATAAAAAGCATCAAGCAGAGAAAGCTGGAATATTTAGGACATGTTATGAGAGGTCCCAAATATAGATTGCTACAAAATATCATGCAAGGAAAAATAGCAGGCAAACGCAGTCCAGGAGGAAGAAGAACCTCATGGTTGAAGAACTTGCGAGATTGGTATGGTGTAGATACTAGCATGCTATTTAGGGTGGCAGTGAATAAAATTAAAATAGCTATGATGGTAACCAACGTTCTGAAAGGACATGGTACATGAAGAAGAAGAATGCGGGCGGCCTGGTAGCGTTGACATTCTGTGAGGATGTGCTTGACGGTAATAGGAATATCGTTGCAGTCAGAGCATAACTGATGGTCTGTAGAGGACATGACCGTGTGTCAAACGTGTGTGTCCTATTCCCAATCTTCGTACTGCTAACTTTTATTTTCTGTTCAGAGATGCTAGGGATATATAGCTGTGAACATTAGGTTGTATTTTTCTGACCTTTGTGTTTTTGGTGATCCAAAGTTCCTGCCACTTGTCTTGGATATTCCTTTTGAATTTTTTAACTATATTTTTGGAATTTTTTAAAGAATAGAAATTTCAGAATGACAGTTAACGGAGTATTATCCGACAACTATGTTACTGCAAATGGTGTACCTCAAGGTTCTACTTTGAATTCTACTCTCTTTCTGCTAGATATCAATGATATTTGCTTTCATATAAAATCTCCTGTTAAATTTGCCCTATACCCAGAAGACCTTATTGTATACTGACAAGGAAAATCCACAGCTGCGACCTCATCCTTAGTACAAAAATTTCCAGTCTCTTACCACTAGCTTCAGGTTCTCTACCACTAAATCCAAAATAATTAAATTCACCAGGAGATACAACAGCGCAGAAATACCCAAAAATAACACTAAACGGAGTAAATTTAGACTTAATTGATCATTACAAGTTTTTGGGAAAGAAGACCACAACAATTATAGAGGTATAAATCTACTCAACACCGCACTTAAGCTTACCACGAAAGTCCTAACCAATAAAATCAATAAACTATCAAATTTATCAGATGAACAACAAGGAAGCGGAGACAAAAGATTCTGCGTAGACGCTGTATTTGTACTAAGACAAATCACAGAAAATGTCATCGAGTACAATAAAACAGCATATCTATGTTTTACAAACCAGACAAAGGCTTTCAATTGCATTCAAGTCGAATACGTCTTACACCTACTGTATAAAAGAAACATACCAATCAATATTATACAAACCATCGAAAACATCTACCTTCTTCTTCTTCATGTACCATGTTCTTTCAGGACGTTGGTTACCATCACAGCTATTTTAATTTTATTCACTGCCACCCTAAATAGCATGCTTGTATCTACACCACACCAATCTCGCAAGTTCTTCAATATTATACAAACCATCGAAAACATCTACCTCCATAATCGAATACAGGGAAAGATAAATGGAAAACTAACACAGTGTATACCAGTACAAAGCGAAGTTAGACAGGGTGACTCGTTGAGCCCACTTCTCTTTAATATAATAATGGACGAAAAAATACAAGCAGTACGTAAAGGTCATGGCTACAGAATGGGGAATAAAGAAATTCAAATATTATGTTATGCAGACGAGGCCGCATTAATCGCTGAGACAGAAGACGAGCTCCAAAGATTAATACATATCTTCAATACAATAGCTAAAAAATACAATATGATAATATCAGCAGAAAAAACCAAATGTATGACAACATCTAAATATCCACTACGGTGTAAAATCGAAATTAATGGGAAATAGGTAAAGAAATAATAAATAAGACTTACTCACAAAGTATTATAATAGGTTACATTTAAATGAATTCAGTTTAATATTTTCTAATCTTAAAGTCTATATAGTTTCTTGCCAAAGTTGTTTTCTCTTTTTAAAGAAAACTGCAAAACTTTAACTTAGATTTTGCGAAGATAATAAAACACACATAATTTTTTTTAGTGTATAGGGACTTTCGTCGAATTTATAGACTTCCTCAATTTTACAAAAGCCGTAACGACAACGTAAAAACAGAAATGTCGAACATAAAGATCACTCCTCATTGTCCTTTGCAACCTTTTGAGATTTTCACCCAACCGAGGTATTAAGAGTTGTTGAATATGTTTCACTATCGATGTTTTTCGGAATTTAAAATACCAGCAATTTTTAGAACATTCGAGTGTACTTCAGAAAATGTTTTTCCATAAAAGTAATAAATTCGAGAAAACTATTAAAACAAAGCAACTGAAGTCTTGGTGTATATACAACTGTTAGGGAGATTTCAAAAATTAATTTGACAAAAAATTATATATTATTTTAAATTGTACATTGAACTTAAAATAGACACATTTTATAGCCAAAAAAATATAAATACCATAAGAAAATAGAAGAGAAAACGAAATGACAGAACTTATTTTTATTACCTACTTAAGAAACAAAAAGAAACAGAAAGAACAGATATCACAGAGTAAGACGTTAAAAAAGCACTAAAAACTAAAACAATAAAGTCGCCAGGTAAAGATTAAATAGTAAATAAACTGCATAGTTCATCTGGAAGAAACATTCTTTTCATAGTTTTTTTAAAGTGTTTTCAAAGTTTTGCATCATGTCACAGCTAGTGCAATATATTTTAAAATAAAGTTATCAATACACAGTCATGCTGTTTAGAATGTTACATCCCATCAAGCCACCTGTTAGTGGTTTACCGAGACTGAAGTAGATCTAAACGCTTCTACATTTGCATCACTACTAATAAATTACTTGATACGTCACTGCTTACCTAAAGGTTTACCTACTTATGGTTGTACAAATCAGAATACGAATATTACTCTTTTCAATGCTATTAATAACCCAAAAATACCTAGAAGTCGGTCATACATGAATGGAATGTGACACAGTTCATAGAGCAATTAAATAAAAAAATTGAAAAATCGTTCTTTGTCGTTGACATTAAGATTGTATTATGTGACATGAATGCACGAATAGGACGTAATCGAGTTTTCATGTCCACACCATGTTTTCAGTCGCTAGCCCCTATTTTGGACACAAGAGTGGTGTAGAGCTAGTTCGCGTCCGTAGTAGAATACTACACGTGCACCCTGGGTAACGCTAAATGAACTAGCAAATACTGGCGGTCAGATAATCTTAGGATCTCTTGGCCAGAAACACATTGCAAACAATGCCATTAAACGTTATCAGAAGGCAAATTAACAATAATACAAATGGCCCTTCTCAGGACCCAACGACTAGAAAACTCGGACCTACGATCCGAATTTGTCACTTAAATGTAGAAAACATATGCTATTCAAAGAGCCAGTACTTTATCAAAATTTCTAAAAGATAACGACATCGACCTGGTGGCTCTGGAAACACACTGCGAAACGGAAGAACAACTGCTAAAAAGGGGAAAATACCTGGCTTCGAACTACTGGGTGCTACGTATCATCGATCATACGGCACAGCAACATACGTTAAACAAAACATAGAATACGACGTCCTTGTTTCCACATGTACTGATGATGAAATTCACCATGTTGTAAAAATTGGAAGCATCACCGTTACTAACACCTACAAACCACCGGCTATATCCTGGTCAGCTCAAGTCATTGACATACATCCGCACCCGACAAGATATGTGGGGGACTACAACAGTCACCATGAACAGCGGAAATATAAACAATGAAACAGCAATGGAAATGCACTAGTAAAATGGGCGGAGGACGAACATCTATCACTTAAGTTTGACGCCAAAGACCGAGCTACATTCATGTCAGCAGCATGGAAGGAGTACAATCCTGACCTATGTTTTGTCTCTACTAATAAAAACGGACAACCTCTATCAGTCTCTCGAAAAGTAATTGAGGACTTCCCACACAGCCAACACCGCCCTGGATCTTAGAGACGGGAACCCAGATATCATAATCACATCCATCCTTCGCCCACGTTGGAATCTAAAGAAAGCCATTTGGGGTAGCTGTTCTGCGGAACTGGACAAGACTCTAGGCTGGATACCCACTAACATCAGAAATTACAAAAGATTCGTTAGAGTTGTAATAAGCACGGCTAAAAATCATATACCAAAAGGCTACCGAAAAGAATACATTCCTGGTTGGTCCCATAACAGCGAAGAACTGTACCAAAATTTCCTTGAAAACGGCGATCAAGAATTAGCCGATGAACTGCTCCATAGCCTAGATGCAGCGAGATAACAAAAATGGACGGAAACTGTAGAAAGTCTTCTGGTATCGACATCAACCCTAAGAACTACAGAACAATAGCCCTACTATCGGTAACGTTCAAGCTACTAGAACGACTTATCTATAACAGCATTAGTCCAAAGGTACTTGAATCAATACCGTTGATCAAGGTTGATCAAGCAGGTTTCCGACCGAAAACAAGCTGCTCAGATCAGGTCTTTCCACTTACCACATTTATTGAGGCAGGGTTCCAGAGCAAACTTAAAACTGCAGCCGCATTCATAGACCTAACAGCGGCCTACGATACAGTCTGGAGAGAAGGTATGATAAACAAGCTCCTTCGTATAATCTCCTGTAAATCCACCGCTCGAATAATCAACAGTATGCTAGCCGACCGAACGATTCAAGTAGTCATGGGAACCGCCATCAGCACCCCAAGAATACTGAAGAATGGACTGCCACAGGGATCTGTCCTAGCTCCTCTTCTCTTTAGCCTGTACATCGCTGATATACCAGAAACCAGATCAAGAAAGTTTGGTTACGCTGATGACTGGGTCCTTGCAACAAGGTGTAAGTCAATTGAACAAACAGAATAAATCCTTACGGCAGACTTACACACAGTGAGAAAGTATTTCCGTAAATGGAGGCTCCAACCAAACGCTACCAAAACAAAGGTTTCCAGTTTTCACCTAACTAACAAGCTTGCAGGAAGGACACTGAACGTCCAATTCGAAAACACCACACTGGTCTACAATAAAACACCAAAGTACCTTGGGGTGACTCTTGATAGAACCCTATATTTCAAGGAATCTGTCAAAAACAGCGCAAAAACCTAAATCCAGAAACAAAATCATCCAGAATCTGCGGCACAACATGGGGAGCATCGGCTTCCACCCTGCGATCATCTACCCTGGACGTTGTTTTCTCAACCGCGGAATACTGCTCTTCAGCCTGGCTTAACAGCCCACATACACATAAAGTAGATGCCCAATTGAATAACACAATAAGAATGATTGCTGGTGTTATCAAATCCACCCCCACGCAATGGATCCCAGTCCTGAGCCACATTTGACCACCTAGACTACGGCGTATACACTCCCTCACTAGTGAGTACCAAAAGATACTTAGCAAGGAGACCCTGCCAATTCATCAAGATATAGATGCTGCCAACGGTAACCGTTTGCGCTCCAGGCGACCACCAATAAAAACAGCACAGATTGCAATGGAATATGAGTTCAACTTAACGACCACTTGGACTCGAGAATGGATGGAACAACAAAACAGCAGCTTACCCTGCATAACACAAAAACCACCAGGTTTTTACTTACCACGCAACACATGGACTATGTTGAACTGAATCAGAACCAAACATGGCAGATGCGGTTATATGATGCACAAATGGGGTAAACGACCATCCCCATTCTGTGACTGCAGACAACCAGAAACCATCTGTCACATCACAGAACAGTACCCCACAAGATCCTATCAAGGCAGGTCAGAGGATCTCCTAATGGCGATTCCAGAGTCGATAGAATATATAAATAAGTTAGATGTTCGTTTGTAAACATATATGTATTATGTTTTATACAAATTATATGTAAATTTAAATGTAAAGTGCCATACGATAAATAAATGAACACAAGAACATACACAACGTAACCTGGACCACTCCAGATGGAAGGACAACGAGTCAGATTGATCACATCTTAATAGATTCAAGACATAAAACAGACGTAATAAACTACAGAAGTTATAGAGGAGGAAACATAGACTCAGGTTATTTCATAGAAATCTTAATATCGATAGCTACAATTATAAACGCCAGTAAAAAAATAAAATGTATACGAAAAATGGAATGAAAGTGCAAAAGCTAAAGGATGTGAAAATTGCAGAAGGGTACTCTCAAAACATCACCAACAGGCTATGGAATTAAAATGTAAATGAATAAGTCCAGACAGATATATACTCTTACTAGACCAAAATAAAGAAAGAGATTGAATTGAATCAGCAAAGAACGATCAAAAAGAAATAGAAATTTGTGCCCGTAAAAATCAATGGTTTGACGATGAATGCAATAATGCAACAAAAGAAAAAAAATGAAGAATTACCAAATGAACAGAAGAGAAGAAAAGAGGATACACAAAAGAAAAAAAACGAAACCACTTAAATAAGGAACTTAAATATATAGAAAACCTCAACAGAGAGAAAGAATATTCAGAGCATTCTATAAAAAGGTTAACATCAAGAGAAAAGAATTTAAGACAACCACAAGTTCATGCAGAACTCATAATAGCGACATATTAATAACAAGGAAAGATGTATGGGAATACTTTAATCAAGAACTTCATATAGAGGAAGAAGACAAAGACCTGGAAGACGAAAGAGATGAGGTAAGAAATAAAAATAAGAAAGAAGAACCCCCAATGATTCTTAAAGTTAAAGATGCAGTTGAAAAGCTAGCCAAAAACCAATCACCCGGAATAGATAATTTCCCGGCTGAACTACGAGTATATAAAAAAGTGGTCATATAATTATGACATTACAACAGAATTGTGGCATTACCAAGAATGCATGGAACTACCAATAAGATCTCAGAAAATTCCAGTTTGTTATAAGAATAAAACTGTACGCAGAAGTCTAATACATGTTACTGCATTAATATATAAACTCAAGCAGAAATTGAAAAAACAGTGATTTCTCCTGACTATTACATCTATTATGATTAGACTTCGGCAAATATGCAAATAAAAATGTAGAAAATATGCGCATAAATATGCACGTGTTTACCCGAAAATATGCAAATATTTTACAAAATATGCATACAAATAAATAAAAAAATCGTAAAATAGTAACAATTTTATTTAAAAAAAAAGTGTACATAACTAAATATTTCCTACTATTCATTAAGATTTACATTTATTTTAAGTAACTACATCATTTTTAAGTATGAATAAACTTATTTAGAATTATGGTAACAATAAATAACCAAGTGGTGTTCAAAATTTTCTAACAAAAACTTGTGGCTTCTGTCTGAGTACATATATTTATATATGGAAAAACTTCGTTCAACATCAACTGATGTAACGGGAGCATTTTTCAAACTAACCAAAACATTTGGTTCTAATTGTTTCCGAAATATTTCCAGCTAGAACACTGACTACTTCAGAAAGAATATGGTAACCTTTATTTTTTTCCATAGTAGCTTCAAATTTTTTTAAAATATCTTTTCCAATATTACCTCTAACGTTCCGACAACATGACGCAAATTCTTTTATTAATGCTGTACTTTCGAACAATGACAGTTTTGGTGATTCTAACTGAGTAATTGTTTTTTGAACAAAACTAAAATTTGATTTTATAAATGAAAGTTCTTGTTGAAGCAAGTTACTCTGAAAAGTTTGTTTAGAATTCAAAAGAGATTGGGAACTTTCATCTGTTAACGTAACAATTATGTTCTTTATTTTAACAAAATGATCTGCATAAAAATTAGCTGCTTCTAACCATGTTCCCCATCGCGTTAAAATAGGTTGTGGTGGAAGAGGAATGTTAGGTAGCATTTCTTTATAAAGTTGAATTCTTATAGGAGATTTAAGAAATACTTTTTTGACACTGGATATCATGGTATTTACAAGAGGAAACTTTTTTCGTATTTCCTCTGCAACTCTGTTTAATCCATGCGCCACACAAGTAACATGTATTAAATCTGGGAAAAATATTTTTAAATTTTGTCCTGCTTTCACAATATAAGGAGCAGCATCCGATAAAATAAGCAGTAATTTATTAGAAGGAATAGTTGTTGGAAGAAAAACAGTTGCTAATGTTTCTTGTATAAAACGCGAAATTGTTAAAGCATTTGTTTTCTCAAGTTGCTGGCATGAAATAAGATGAGATTTTGGTAAGGTATCTTCTTTAAGAACACCAATCAATAAATGAGCAATATACTTTCCTGAGGAATCATTGGTTTCGTCTACAGATATGTAAAAATAATTATCTGCAATTTCTTTCTTAATATTAATTAACACCGACGAGTATAGCCGGTTCACATTATTTCTTCTTAGAGACCGATCACTTGGAACATTAAGTTTGCAATATTTTTTTAGAAACGAACTAAAATTTACATTTGCTAATTTTGAAAGCGGTATGTTTGCAGATACTAATGCGCGACACAAGTCTTCATTAAAAGTTTCTTGCTCATCTAATTATTTTGAAGTAGATTGGAAACATTTAGCCATTGAAGTTTGATGTTTTCCTCCTATTTTTCCTTTTTTTGCAATGTGTGAAGCAGTTCTCACATGTTGGTCTATCTGAAATTTCTTCTTACATGCTATCTATTAATAAAAATAAAAACCTTTATTTTAACCCAACCTTTAAAATATAAAAATATACAAGGTGTTTTTGGTTAATCAAATAACTGGTTTGGAAAAAAAAACACTCGCTAAGTGTTTTAAATGCAGTATTAATCCACAAATTAGTTTTTGTTACTAACCATTAGTACATCATATAACTTATTTTAAAATTCAATAAAAGTTTTTTTTTTGTTAATTCAATTACAATAAAAATAATTGTGTTTTAGAATAGCTGACTTCATAAAAAAAAGTAAAGGTGAAAAATTTTTCTAAATACACACCATTGTATTGTACCATGGACAATTTTTTCTCACTAAAGGAAGCTATTTTTCATTTAAAAACAACCTACGAGTACTAAATTTCAAGTAAATACGTTTATTGGTTTTAAAGTTATTGTTGTTATTAACTAAAACAATTTAATTTTTTTTAATTTTAACAAGCTGTATCTCGAAAAGTAAATAAGTTTGACCCCTCATTAACTATATCGTTTTGATCAATTTTTCGAGAAGTATCTACAGTCAAACGTTGTAAGTGTCATTTGGAAACACCCCGTATGTATGAAATATTAGATATTTAATAGAAAATATTAGATACTTACAATTTTGCCACAGACTAAACAGTAGATTTTTCTCATATCCATAACAGCTCTTTATAAGGTTTAATCCAAGTTGAAGCACTGGTTGTTTTAGGCATTATAAAATCACAATCTTCCTATTTGTTACGCACAACGAGTGTTTACGCTTTGAATATCAAAACAAAAATGATTTACAAATCTGAGCATCAAATTAGAAATGTTTAGGTCACTATGTAGTTTAGTGTCACACTGTATTAGACACTAATTCAATAAACTGGGAGATTTTGGAAAATCCCTAAATTAGGAACAAAACTATTAGCCGTTTACCTGCTGTTAAGATACAATAAATTGTAGATAGATTTGGGGATTAGATCATAAAATGCAAATGAGCGAACCCTTAGCGATTATCCAATAACTGAATGCCTCAGTGACCGAGACTTTCTAAGAATGTTGAGGGCTACTTAAATTGATCTTCTTTGAAATTGTAAATGTTTTGTACCTGTAGAGATTACGTACTTAGATCATTTCTTGATTAAAATGACTACACAATTTTATACAAGAATTGAAATAAATTGGTATGTTTAAAAATTTTCAAATACAGTATAAAAATCTGAACTTTTATGCACTTTATGCAAACTTTTATACAAATATGCCAAAATATGAAATATTTGCGTAAAATATGCACAATATGCAAAATAAGCAATATGCATATTTGCCGAAGTCTAATTATGATCATTTGCCTCATAACTAATACAGCCATCTAAATATTACGTCTTGAAAGGAGGAACTTAGACAGGATAAGAATTAAAAACATTCTCATTATTAGCACTCTTGATTTAAGATTAGGTATACTAACTTTTTTTTTTTCGTCTTTATAGAGGGGGGGTCTGAAATCTTCAAAAGACATCTCAGTCCAGGACGCTGCCTGACTGACCTTAGTGCAGGATTCGTTCTTCGTACTCCCGGCGATAGTTCCCGAGGGTCTGCTAAACCAGACCCTCCTCTGTCATCCAGCGATCCGGAAGCGGAATGGCCGCTGTAAGGCCGGCATCACTTCCGAAGCACTACCTTTATTCATTCATTCCCCATTCATACACATCCACACTCCTAGTTCGGCATCCTTCTCAGAAGGGCATTTTCTCCTTCCCCACAGTCAAACTCACGCATTCTAACTCAAAAAGTGTGACCCATTGTTTTAACTTCACCTTTCAGCATCATTCACTCTACCTTTGCCGTTGGTCCAGCTGTCTTTCTTCCTCTTCCTTTTTTTTGATCACTGCGCGGATATAACTGTGTATGTTAATCCAACCTAATTTATTTTCAATCATTCTCTCAATCATTTCTCTCACTGTAACAAAATTCACACCTGTCTCTCTCTCCATTCTGTTCCTTTCCACTATCCATCTGCTGCAATCTAACATCGTATGTGTCACAGTGTCCGAGTATCCACAATATAGGCATTCATCTATATCAGCCTTACCGATCCTATAAAGGTAGGCCCTAAAACACCCGTGTCCTGTGAGCACCTGCGTCAGGAAATAATCCAATCGCCTGTGGTCTCAGTCCACCCAAACTCTTATGTTAGAGTTCTTCTTGCCATCTTTCAACTGACCTTTCCCTTACCTGTCTTCTCTCAGCCACAGTAAGGTTTGGGCCTCTTCTCTCATACAGCTCTTTTCTTTCCACCGCCAAAACATGCAACGGAACACATCCAGAGATAGTCCATAAGGCTACCGCAGACACAGTCCTGTAGGCGCATGCAACTCGCAACAAACTTGTTCTGTCTACTCGTTTCATAAGACTAGGTATACTAACTTAATTATTATTATAATAAATTAATAATGCAATTCGAAGTTTTCAGTCAAATTGTATTTCTCTTGTCTTTTGATCTCTCTTAACTAGCAGTCTAACCCAAATGTCCTATTATTATGTAAAATATTCGATTAGACAAAGATGCAATTTATTGGATTAGTTATCACGAACTTTTTGCACTTAATAATTCTAAAATCATATTCCCGTCCAGAACGGTAAGTTCGGTAATCCTTGTTTTATCTTCCTCTACCCATTCCACTCCATCCTGACACACTTCCATTTCATGGCAATTATTTTGCGGTCAGCCAAGCTCGGCCTGTACCTAATTCACTCTGGCCCTTATATATTTGTTTAGTCTAGGCATTCCAGAGTTGGTTTTGGCTTTGCGGCAAGCGAGTTTCCGGATAAAATGCTTTATACAAGGAGAATGTTCGAGATGTTGTGTGTATCCTGTCTGAGCTTGTGTTGTTTGAAAATCATAGTGATAAGCACTTTAAAGTTTGCGCATTTGTTGTGCAAAGGTATGGTGTTAACTTTAACAAGAACTTTGAGTTAAGTTTACTAACTCTGACGGTATAAATTACTACATAAATTATGAATCTTGAATTCTCTAAAATTTATTTTAACGGTTATGTCGAATTTGTCTTAATATTGTCATAAAACGACATTTAACTTCTAAATTGCTTTGTAGGTTTCACGATTTTGCCAGATATAAGCTTTTGGTTTTCTCTCCTTTTATATCTGTTTCTTTTACTGCTTTTTAGATTAACGGTTATAATTTAAGGATCAGCGCTAAAAGTGGTTAAGTCACTTTTAAAGAAAATGGTACAGTCTGTCCCAAACCCTTTTTTCAGTGCGTCACTAATTTTAACGTCATATAGGATTTTAAGAATGTCGAGAATTATTGCATGACATTTTAGTTAAATCTGACAGTTGCAGGATCGTAATCGGCTAAACGTGAAAAGGTTATTTTTTTTAATGCATAGCAGTTGTTCATAATTCTATTCTATTTTGTTCTTTTTTATACATTCCATAGAAAGTGCTTAATTAGCTAAGATTTGTTTATGGATTTATTAATTTTTATTACAAACACTAGAGAAGTGGAAGGTTTGTTTATTTAAAATAAGGCTTCCTCCTAGAATCTTTTAAGAGTTGACTGCAAGGTAAAAAAAAATACTGACAATTGCAAGGCATCAAAGTAAACATTTCTGTGATAAAATAATATCGATTTAAATCAGTCATATTTGGATAAGTAATTTTCTGATAAGTTTGTGTGGCAGCGAATAGTTTAATTTTGTGAAGAGTGTTGCGTTCTGCACATACGATGACCTCAATATAACAATTGAGATCATCCTGAAGGGGAGAGAAGATATTCTGTTCAATCCAGAACTCGCTGGTTTCCCCCTTTCGAATTGGGTATATATATTCAACTAAAGAAAAGAAATCAAAGCCAGTGGACTGTATAAAACTCTATTTAAAAAAGGTGTAAAATTAAACATAAATATGCATAACCAAATATACCATTATAATTAAAGTAGAATATATTACTTAAAAGAAGAAGAATATATTACAAACTTAACTATTACCTACTATGAAACACTCCAACAGACACACCAAAAGACAACCATAAACCAACCAAAACAGAAAGATGTCGATTCTATTAAAAACCACCGACAAAACAAGACAAAACCTACCATAGCAGCAAACATACTATACATAAAAAGATGAAAAACAAATTAATAATATTACAACAAAAACATAAAATTATGGATATATATATATATATATATATATATATATATATATATATATATATATATATATATATATATATATATATATATATATATATATATATATATATATACCGGGTGGTGAATCGTCAAACGGACCATAGGAAACTCAATGAGAAATTTTAAATTGTTGAATTGCTGCTTCCCTAATTATTTTAGATCAAAAGTCATAAAAAACTATTTGTAGAGGACTAAAATCTGAATTAAAAACAATTGTTAAAACCGTTCTACGAATCAAATGTACTTCAAAATTTTGAAAAAATGTGATACATTTTTCAGACCACCCCTAAAAGTTAGGCCACACGTAATGCAAGAATATATATTAGGACGTTTGTGTTTTATCATATTAATGTCAGATGTTTGACAATTTGAATTGTCAATTTTTTTATTTTATAATTAAATTATTAACAATGAATTTTACTAAATACTACTACTACTGAACATTATTACTTTGTGAACAATAAAGTATATTGTTTACAAATCGATCAATATAATGAAATGCACTCAGTTGACGAAAAATCGCATAATGTTGTATTCAGGCAATAGCGCGAACCTTTTCCTGCAACTACCGGATCTTTATTTAACGTAAGATATTCTAATTCACTAAAATTTAATTCCATATTAAGTTATACAACAATTCAATGAATTCCAATATACTGTTACTGTGATCTTTATTCCTAATAATAATATATGATTATTTCTAAACATAAAACTATAACAAATGTTATAATAAAACATGAATAAAACATTTTTATTATTGTTTTTTTCTCCTCAACTGAGTACATTTTTTAATCAACTTAATTTTTTTTTAAACAATAAATCACAAAATTTTGGCCATTTAAATCATAGATAAATATAATATACCTAATTGATTTAAATATTGTCAAATATCAGAAACAATAATATGACAAAACGCAACACGTAATACACATTTTTTCACAGAAAAATGTATTATATTTTAGCAAAATTTTGGAATACGTTTAAGTCGTAGAATAATTTTAACAGTTGTTTTCGATACATATTTGAGTCCTCTACAAATAGTTTCCCATGACTTTTGGTGTAAAATAATTAGGGAAGCAGGAATTCAATAATTTAAAATTTACCATTGAGTTTCCTATGGCCCGTTTGCCGATTCACCACCCTGTATATATATATATATATATATATATATATATATATATATATATATATACATATATAGATGTCAATGGTATAAAAACATACAAACAATACAATTATTAATACAAACCACGCATAAAATAAATCGGTGTTTACAAAGCAAAATACAAAAATAAGAATATAGTAAATAAACCGGAAGAAACGCAAAATGTCCAATTGACAATGTTCAATTGCGATCGCGGCACAAATGCGATGAAGTTCCAACAAATATCAAATAAATATATCAAGTGCACGTACTTGATATATGCAGCAAATCGTATATAAATGGTGTATTGTTCCTTACCCCATGAAAAAGATAGCCCCAACGCTATCGCAAATTACGCCTTCAGCGGCCGACTTCCACTACACAAGTTTTTGATGCATATTTTCGTCTTTTTTGGTCAAAAGACCGATAAGGAGTCAGGTACTCTTCGTCTTTACATACACATCTGCATCGGTTGAGAGATGCATTTCGACTCTTATTTTAACTTTAAAAACACATGTGGCATGTGGAAATCGTCCCTTGTTATCTCGCAGATGTCGTCTTGGAATGTTTAGCCTTATATCTTTTTAGCCCTTAAACACCGCTGTGCAATTGTATATTCAAATCTCAGTGTAAATATACGGGGAGAATCGAAACTATTAAACAGTCTGTTCATATTTAATAAATGTTCATGTATCGTTGCGAAACTGCAACAAAGAGTTGTCATTAAATAGTGGAAATAGTTTAAATAGTGAAGCAGTTGATTTTTAAGTTATTCTACCAGATTTGGTGTGCAAATGAAAGAAGGTTATAAAGTTTAGTTAAAAAACAAGATACCGAATGTAAGTTTACCTTCTTTTTATGAATAACAAAAATGAATATTATATTTCAAACAATCTATAATCCCATTCAGAATCTGATTCTTGAAAATCAATGATTACACTAGATATGTGGGTGGTATCAATTATATCCTACATTTCAAGAAAATGTCGTGGTTCTAAAAAGAACCGTTTTAATACATATACATATCCATAAAGACATTAGTTTAAGATATTTCCTCAATCTCATTCCGGAATTCACAATCTGATTCGCGAACGACAGAAACTGATAATAAAGATGTCTCAGCCTCTTTTTCTAATTGAAACTAATTTAATAATTTTAATATTAGTCTTTTTTCATTCTCTGTATATCTCGGAATATTTAAAATATTTTTATGACAATAAATACAAAATTTAATTTTCACTGTAGTTAAAATGTCTGAAAATACTAACCTGGAATGGCAATTATCATTTTATCAGTTGACATTGTGAAAGTACTGTCACCGTCATTATCAAGATCATCTGTGTCAAATTATATTTATATGCATAATTGATTGGATATCTATTTAGCGTATTCTAAACTCCAACCAATTATACGTTCGTAAGTAGAATTCGCTTTAATATGCGAATACCCGTGAACGATACCTAATTTTCTAAGTTCTATGTTTAATAATCAGCGACTCACGTTTTTTTCTGTCACTTCTAGCTTAATGCGTTAGAGAGAATTCGAACAACTATGACGCACTGAAAGAAGGGTTTGGGACGGACTGTATGTGTATTTTTTAAAACAGAAGTTACACCTTTAAGCTATATATTAAAAGAGACCATAATAACTAGAAATTTATTTATTGAAAAAAAAAATGTTTTTAATTATGGACTTCGACTACTTTTTGTGTAAAAAATCAGATTTAAAATTAAAAACTGATATTATGTCAAAAGTATTTTTTCAAAAATTTTAATTATACCTACTCAGATTTTACTCATATATACTAGCTTAAAATATCTTGCTCTCTTATTCCCGGTACCATGGCGGTTAGGGGTAGTTACCTAACGAACTAATAAAACCGAAACACATTCAAAAGAAAACATGGGCAGACTACTTTCGATTCCTATTTGCTAAAGGTGACGACAATGAACCACCAACACCAGAGGTAACGACAAACGAAAAAATAAAAATTGAGGAGAAATAAGTAAAGGAAGTATTAGGAAAATTAAAAAGAGAAAATCACCAGGAGAGGACAGAATATCGAACCAACTCCTAAAGTATGGAGGACAGATCTGACCAAACAACTATTAAAACTAATAAAAAAAAATAAAAATACAACTAAACAGAATTTCTCAAGAATAAACATCAAGCATCCTAATACCTCTTCAAAAAGAAAGATAAATTGAATCCGGAAAATTAATCAATTTAAAGCACAACAAGCAGAGGAATTAATTTAAAACATAACACTAAAATTACAACTAAAATAATAACAAATAAATTGAATGAAATTGTAACACTAGCAGAAGAAAAACAAGGTTTTAGGTCAAAAAAGATCATGTGAAGACGCTATATTTATAATAAGGCAGGTGCAAGAGAAATTATTAGAATACAATAAACCAGCATGTCCACGTTTTGTGGACCTAAAGAAGGTATTTGATCAGTCAAATTAAAGGATGTTATCTACTTATTGTCAGCAAGAGGGATACATCTAGGAATAAACAAAACTAAAAGTAGAAGAAAAATTAACTGCCCTATTGAAGCTGACAATGTGAGATAAGACAATGAGATTCCTTGAGTCCTCTATTGTTCAACGTTATTATGGAGGAAATAAAAAAAGTAAGAACAAAAAAGGATATCCAATGGAAGAAAAACAACCTAAAATAATCTGCTATCCAAACGACGCAATAATACTCTCTGATTAGATTGAAGATCATTTATAACGCATGCTGCACCAATTTTATATATCCGCCACTGAATATATGAAACTGGATTTTCCTCTGTCAAACTAACTTAAAATGAACATAAAAAATAGAAGAGATATGGAAGCCATAGTAATAAGTTTTAACAGAAAGTTGTTGAAAATGTTTAAGTTACATATAATAGTCTAATTCTGATCTGGAGAGCCTAAAGTCAAGTAGATTGTACATAGAAAGTTCTAGAAATGTCAATATTCGACTATTTGCATAATACATCATAGACAGGAAACCATTACATTTTATTCCAGAATGTTCAGATAGAAAAAATAGAATGATTCGAACCTTATTTATTGCTAGATTATTCTGGAAAGAGGAAGGATATATAAACCATGTAATTTGCAGCGGGAGTTCAGTTATTAGTCAGTCAGTTACTCAGTTATCAGTTAGAAGTCAGTCAGTTAGTTAGTTAGTTACAGACTATGATTAGTTACAGTTGATTATACAGTTAGTAAAGTGAGTCAGTAAAGTTATAATTCAAGAATTTAGTTACAAGAAGATTATTAATTGAGTTAAGTGAGTTAGAAGAAATTAAATCAGTTACAAGATTATTATTGAAGAGTTAGTTATAACAATTCAAGGATTAATAAGCCAGTTACATGTGATTATTAATTACAAAGAAGAATTAACAAGAATTTATGAGGTTATGAATAGATTATTAGCTAGAAGAAGGAATTGATTAAGTTAAATGAATTATTACGTCTAATACAGTTGAGATTAATTATTACTACAGTAATATAGTGATAGTATGAAGTTAATTCATTGAAGTAATAATAATAAGCATTCAATAATACAACCACAAGATCCAGTATATTTGAAAGTACATTATATGGAAATTACAAGGATATAAATTTATATATTTATATGGTGAGTGGAGATAATTAAGAAGAAACATATTAAAATTGTTGGATAACCAAGGCTGAGTAACAAAATATCGAGTGGTGATAATAACTTTAATTTTTCAAAAACTTTAGGCGTTCAGTGAAAGAAAATGTACCAAATTTTGTTAATAATATAATAATTGTAAGAATTTCAAATTTTAGATAGATTATTTTAAATTGATATAGCTTATATTAGATAGATAGGTTTGTTTCATAATAGTTATAATAAAGATAATTTAAAAAAGTACTTACAAGCTAATTCTTTGAGAACCGCGATAAAAACCCTATACTTACATATATCATTCAAATTTACTCATAGCTCATACAGAAACAACAAATCATAATATTATATATATATATATTATATATATATATATATATATATATATATATATATATATATATATATATATATATATATATATAATATAACATTGTTAATATAATATTTTAAAATTGACAAGTACATTTTTTGATAGATTTTATAATCAATCAATGTTGTCAAAAGTTAAATTTAAAAAATTAATATAAAATTACGTAAATTGGGAATGTTCCGGCGGTCTGTGTTTCTGTGGTTTTTGCTGATGTATTTATTAGATTCATTTTTGATGTTTGCCTTGTTTTCATTGTAATGTTCTTCACAGTAATACCATTTTAACGCTACAGATCTTTTAAAGGTAAGATCATTTACTTAATTGTTTCTCATATTAGATGTATCGCTAATAACACTCTTTTTCTCGTATATTCAAACTCAAAAAATACGTATTTTGCACCTATAAAAGCTCATAAATAAACAGAACCAAAAATGTTTTGTTGAATAAACTGGGTGATTGCTTCTGACGTTGACCTTTATAACCTAGGCCACATTACACAAATTCCTGGATTAAAGAGTACTTTTTTCTCCACAGCCTGGGCTATAAAGAATCATTCCGTAGTTTATGTAAAAAAACAAATATATTGATATAAGTTTACATCCAGCCAGCGTTTTTTAAGCATATTTCAAATGTCTCACCTTTGACAAAACTCAAAACTAAAATTGCATGCTGTAAGTTTGAAGATTAGGCTTTAGTTATCGAAACTTTATAGTATCCATTAAATGAAATAAATATATTGTATTGATCTCATGAGAATCATAAAAAATGGCAAAAATCGCGTCAGATTTAATTATTTAACATCTTTATAAAAACTGAGTTGATTCTCGGTAAAAATATAGAAACTACATTCAAAAACTGCACTCTTTAGTTTTAAAACGTATTTTTCTTTTTGTCGATAAGTCACTTGAATCAAAATATATCGAATTTTTACCTGGTACGATTCGAGCTGATACAATTTTACTGAACATTGATTTTGTTGGTCACAAAACTGACATACAAAATCGACTGTCGCTTCAAGCGTTGTTTGTGAGAGAACGGTTCATTCTACAAAAAATGCTACAACATATTTAAAATTATCTCAGCTACATTTTTTATTTGAAACATTTTTTCTACGGCATGCAGATTCTTAGTAAATCGATTTTTTTGCGTTTTTACCTCCCTACGAGGGGGGTTTTAGAGAAAAGCCCAAGGTGTGAAATTAGTAAACTATTTTGCATCTTTTTTGGGCTCCTAAAATTAATATTCTTGGTAAAATTCAGCTTATTCGTCTGGAGTAAAAGGAGAATAAGCAACGGTACGACATACCCAAAATAAGAGATATTATCCAATCCATATCACCGAAAACTTGGGAAGAATACCTGAAAGATTTACTAACAGATACCAAAGAGCTCTTCAAACAGCTAGAGAACTATGGTCCACAAGGCGTGAGGCTGATAGTATCACCTATCAGAATAAATGAGAGAGAAGTCGAAACCGTATGCAGACATCTAAAGAATGGCAAATCACCTGGCCCAGGAAATGTAACTCCCGAGCTCATGAAACATGGACTCAAAATACTAATTTAACGGCTACGAAAACTTTCCCAGGAATGCATAAATAAACATAACATACCTGAGGAATGAAAAGAATCGCATATGAGCACCATCCATAGAAAGGGAAATAAATCGAAACCTGAAAACTATACAGAAATTGCAGTTACTAGAAGTATTAGCAGAATATATGGAAAAATAATAAAAAATCAAATAGAAGAAGAATATCAAGACGTAGAAGCCGAAGAATAGGCTGATTTTACAATAGACCTGTCTTCTCTATTACTTAGTTAATTGAAGATTAAGTTGCTCGTGGCCAAGAAGTCCACCTGACGTTCGTAGACCTTAGAAAAGCATATGATAGTGTCCCGCTTAATAAATAAGGGAGGTACTGGGAAAAACAAACATAAATATAGAATTGATTGAAGCGGTAAAAACGTTGTACTACCAACAAAGAACAAGAATTAAAACAGGAAATCTGATAACACCGGGATTCAAAGTGACTAAAGACTGTATATCCCTAACATTATTTTAAATATACATCGAAGCAGCACTCAACAAATGGAAGAAAAAATGTACGAATATGGAAGTACCACTAATGGACTTAACTTTGTACACTCTATGCTTTGCGGGTGACCAGGTCATCATCGCACAAGACTCTGAAGACCTTAGTTACATGATGCGAAAACTATTAGAAGAGTTTACAGAGTGGAGTTTGGAAGTAAATACGGAAAAAACTGAGTACATGAGTATCGTAGGAGATCAACATAACCTTCTCGTAGAGAAAACTCAAGAGATCAAACTATGTGACGCCTACAAATACCTAATAGTAAAGATCACTCAGGGTGGAAAATTAGATGCAGCCATTAAGGAACGAAATATACAGGGAAGGAAAGGCATAACCTTACTGAACAGCGTACTGTGGGATAAAATTATCTCTAAGGAAAATAAAAGAAGAATATACAACACCATAATAAAAAATATCAGAACATATGGATGCGAAGTGTGGCCTCTAAAAGACAGAACAGAGAAAATGCTTAGAGCAACAGAAATAGACTTTTGGCGCCGCTCGGCGGGAATTTCTAGACGCAACAAAATAACAAACAATAGAGTCCGAGAAATCATGGGGGTTACACATAATATTATTGATGACATTAAAATGACACAACTTAGATGGTACGGACACGTAAGAAGAATGCTGGAGAATAGAATACCAAGACAAATTCTTAAATGGCAACCAAGAGGTAGGCGGAGACCAGGAAGGCCTAGAAGAAATTGGAGAAAAGGAGTTGATAAAGAAATCAGGGAAAGAAAATGAGGACAATCTATGAAACGATATAATGATATGAAGATTGGACATCGGAAGACGTCGAAGATCGTTGTAAACCGACATTATATATATGACATACCGCATGTCAGGACCTACGCCCTGAAACATCCACGTTAGGTCAGTAGTTAAAGATTTATAATTCGCACCATGAGGTAAATATTTGCGAACAGAAATCCATATAAATAATCAGTTAATAATCTGTTTCCTAAAAACTTATGTTCTGCGTAAATATCATTTCAAAAGTGTAGACTGATTCGTTTAATAACAAGAAGTAAAATTAATTAAGGGCACTTTAAAAAAGCACAATTAATTAAACAGCATGTAAACGATTTTATTGCGGATTTACAAAAGCTAAATTAAATATTTTATTTGATCTTTATTTAATTTGTCATTTTCTGGCAAATGGTTTTTGAATAAATAAATAATTAAATAGTCAATTCGACAAAACAATTTCGTAGCAATTAATTATATTAATTAAGCTTTTGTAAACATTTACACTTTGAGCCATGTTTACAAAACAAATTTAAATCATTTATTTAATTCGTTAGGAATTTTTAAAAAGGTATTGAGCCAAAGTTTCTACCAAACCACGGTTCTGTAATTTTATAACAAAAAAAGATGTAATCAGAATTATCTGTAGAATTCGATTCAATTATTTCCTAGCACCATCTCATTTAAATAAATTAAAAATTGTAAATTCCCCAAACTGCGAGTGTGGAGAATATGGCACACTAGAACATATAATATTAAATTGTAGTAAAAATAGAATACAGAACAAAATTTTTATCGAAGCCATTATGAAAATAAAAATTTTAGTAACACCCATCAACCTTTATGAGTTAATAGTTTCAACAATTTAGAAGTTTATAAGTTGCTATACCTATACATAAGCAGTTTTAAAATAAAAATATGAAACAACACTTTATAAAGACCAATGTATACCAAAACTTGTACATAAATGAAAAAAAAAAAAAAACAAATAGACAAAAAAATTAATAAATAAAAAAGTAAAAATACATTAAAAAAATAAATATTAAAATAAGATATATAAAACAAAATATAAAAAAGCATTTTAATAATAAAACAAAATAACAAACAAAAATATTAAACAATATTATTATAAAAAAAAATACATAAAAAATATTGAAAAAAAAAACAGAAAACATAAAAAACACTGCTTGCGGAATTGGATAATATTGGAAAAACATAACCACTGGGCACTGGATGCATGGATACGAGACTGGATACATACTACTAGAATATTATATACAAAATTGTATTAAATTGCAAAAAAAATTTCATTATATATATAATACTACTTGTATAATGTAGAATTGTAGAATTTTTATCGTAGTTATATTGTTTTTAAAATATTAATAATGTAAATTTTAAATAATAATAGATTTTATTTTAATCATTGTCAAGAATCAAAGTCAAACATGATTAGGCGAATGAAACCATATATTTCGCAGTCAATATCCATTGATTTATGATCTAATCCCCAAATCTATCTACAATTTATTGTATCTTAACAGCAGGTAAACGGCTAATAGTTTTGTTCCTAATTTAGGGATTTTCCAAAATCTCCCAGTTTATTGAATTAGGTACCTAAACATTTCTAATTTGATGCTCAGATTTGTAAATCATTTTTGTTTTGATATTCAAAGCGTAAACACTCGTTGTGCGTAACAAAAAGGAAGATTGTGATTTTATAATGCTTAAAACAACCAGTGCTTAAACTTGGATTAAACCTTATAAAGAGCTGTCTATGGATATGTGAAACATCAAACTTCAATGGCCAAATGTTTCCAATCTACTTCAAAAAAAATTAGATGAGCAAGAAACTTTTAATGAAGACTTGTGTCGCGCATTAGTGTCTGCAAACATACCGCTTTCTAAATTAGCAAATGTAAATTTTAGTTCGTTTCTAAAAAAATATTGCAAACTTAATGTTCCAAGTGATCGGTCTCTAAGAAGAAATAATGTGAACGGGCTATACTCGTCGGTGTTAATTAATATTAAGGAAGAAATTGCAGATAATTATTTTTACATATCTGTAGACGAAACCACTGATTCCTCAGGAAAGTATATTGCTCATTTATTGATTGGTGTTCTTAAAGAAGATACCTTACCAAGATCTCATCTTATTTCATGCCAGCAACTTGAGAAAACAAATGCTTTAACAATTTCGCGTTTTATACAAGAAACATTAGCAACTTTTTTTCATCCGACAATTATTCCTTCTAATAAATTACTGCTTATTTTATCGGATGCTGCTCCCTATATGGTGAAAGCAGGACAAAATTTAAAAATATTTTTCCCAGATTTAATACATGTTACTTGTGTAGCTAATGGATTAAACAGAGTTGCAGAGGAAATACGAAAAAAGTTTCCTCTTGTAAATACCATGATATCCAGTGTCAAAAAAGTATTTCTTAAATCTCCTATAAGAATTCAACTTTATAAAGAAATGCTACCTAACATTCCTCTTCCACCACAACCTATTTTAAAGCGATGGGGAACATGGTTAGAAGCAGCTAATTTTTATGCAGATTATTTTGTTAAAATAAAGAACATAATTGATACGTTAACAGATGAAAGTTCCCAATATCTTTTGGATTCTAAACAAACTTTTCAGAGAAACTTGCTTCAACAAGAACTTTCATTTATAAAATCAAATTTTAGTTTTGTTCAAAAAACAATTACTCAGTTAGAATTACCAAAACTGTCATTGTTCGAAAGTACAGCATTAATAAAAGAATTTGCGTCATGTTGTCGGAACGTTAGAGGTAATATTGGAAAAGATATTTTAAAAAAATTTGAAGCTACTATGGAAAAAAATAAAGGTTACCATATTCTTTCTGAAGTAGTCAGTGTTCTAGCTGGAAATATTTCGGAAACAATTAATTTAGACCCAAATGTTTTGGTTAGTTTGAAAAATGCTCCCGTTACATCAGTTGATGTTGAACGAAGTTTTTCCATATATAAATATATGTACTCAGACAGAAGCCACAAGTTTTTGTTAGAAAATTTTGAACACCACTTGCTCATTTATTGTTACCATAATTCTAAATAAGTTTATTCATACTTAAAAATGATGTAGTTACTTAAAATAAATGTAAATCTTAATGAATAGTAGGAAATATTTAGTTATGTACACTTTTTTTTTTAATAAAATTGTTATTTTTTTATTTATTTGTATGCATATTTTGTAAAATATTTGCATATTTTCGGGTAAACACGTGCATATTTATGCGCATATTTTCTACATTTTTATTTGCATATTTGCCGAAGTCTATTTATCATCCACTCATCGAATTTTAAGAATAAAATATTTTTAGACGTCCACATCTCTAATGAGTTTAGTTTGTTTAATGAGTCTTCATTGAGCATCCACGATTCAATCACATTTATAGTACACTTTATACTTAGTGGTTATTGAATTTTTAGGGTTAATGCCAAATTTTTAGCTACTTTTTTAATATTAAAATTTTTTATAACAATTGTTTTTTTATTGAGAATGAAAATAATTTTTAAGATAATTTTTCGACTGTTCTAACAACCATTCAAATTTCGTCATTTTGTGTCATGTGGAACAATTTCCCCCAATCATGTCAACATTAGACTGATAATTGCATTCAGTGCAATTTTCAATCCCTATGACAACACGATCAAGTTTGACAACTTCATCCAAATAAATTTCAAAATGTCACGTTTCTATAAAACCATACTTGAATCTCGATCAAGAACACCACAACAAGATTGTAAATATTACGCGTGGTAATAGATAGATAGTAGATATAGTAGAGAACAGCAACGAATCTAATGTTAACTTAAATTTTAATAATTGCACTTTCACTAACTGTACTTTAAATAAAGAAATGTTTCGTTATGTTGAGTTATGAATTTTTTTCGAAAAATTATCCGCCGAATATCTTTCGGACATTGCTGAATGCCTCATATTTTCATGACAAATTTCTCAAGCTCGACTCAGCCTTCGGCTTCGTGCTGTTACCAAGGAACGAGCTTTCGATTGTCATAAAATCATCTCCTCTGTTATCAATGTCCTAGGGATATTACTACTGAGAATGAAATTTCTCTCTCCTGTTTCCGACCAAAATGTAGCTTGGCCTATTTTTTAAATAATTTTAAACTGTGTGTCCTTATTTAGTGCATTTTTATGTACAATTTTATGTTTATGACATTCTGCGATTGTTGGATAGCCCAAAATTGACGAAATGCCCCTGAAGATGCTCTAGGAAGCGAAAGTACTTAGGCAAGATTTAATTAATAAAACTGTGCTTGATATCTGCCTTTTCTTTCATCAAAGTTAAAGTATTATTGTTTGTTTTTCACAAGACCAATACGAAAACTTAAAAAATCCAAAACTATTGATAATTTCGAGACTATTGCTAACAGTATGGAACCCGTAAAAGATTTTATTACTAATAAACTTATAACACCGACATCAAATCTTCAGATAAATTAATCCATCTAAAACTTATACAGAAGACACATTAGGCTTACTCAATTTGTTAAAAGAAATCTATTTCCACATTGTATTAACAAGAATGAAATCGAGATATACTAAAATAATGAATTAAATTACTCGACAACTAAAACCTCAGCTCGATATCTACGATATCGATATCAAGTCTATTCTACAGTGGAATTTGAACGGTTATTATATCCGTTTAGAAATGTTACAATTAATAATTGCTCAAAATTCTCCTTCTATAATTTGTCTACAAGAAACTCATTTTAAAAATAACAAAGTTAACATCTGCAGTCTAGTCTTTACATCTCTACTAATTCTGATCCAAGTCTAGCAGACATTTCTAATCTTTTATGTCAGATTCCTACATCTCGAATTATACTCGTAGATTTTAATGCACATAATTCATTATGGGGCTTAAAAAAATTAACAAAAATGGAAAGAAAAATAGAAACTATCCTAAATAGTCTCAATTTAAATCTACTTAATGACGTCAGAAATATTCGATATAATGCAGCAACGGGAGAGTTTTTAGCAATTGATTTGTCAATTTGTGAACCAAAGTTGCAACCTAGTTTATCGTGGGAAGCTTTACCTGATCTATATGGAAGTGATCTCTTTCCCATCTTAGTGAACAATCTGTTGTATTATAAGCAAAATACACACACCACCAAATGGAAACTTAAATAAAGCCAACTGAACACTGTCCTCAACATTTATTTCTTCATCAGCTATAAATCTTAGAGGAATGTTAGACTTTAAACAAGATATTAACGAGAAAACATCCTTTTTGCGATGTAGCGAATAAAAAAATGAAAAACAGCTTTTCATCCACAACATTCACCTGTACCGTGATGGAACGATGCGTGCAAACAGGCAATAAGGGAATCTAAATCGGCTTTTAATAGATATAAACGATATAAAACTACTAGAAATCATTTGAAATTTAAAAGAATAAGAGCTTAATGTAGATTTATTATTAAAAAAAAAGCAAGCAAGAGTCATGGCAAAAGTTGTTTGTTTCAGAAATCAATAGATCTACTCCAATTGGTCAAATCTGAAACATGATTAGAAGTATCTCTTTATCTAAATAAGAAACTATTTAAAGAAAATAAAGGAATACCATTAATCAATGACACTTCACCAATAAACAATCCTATAAGCTTGACTGAACTTACTGAAACTCTTAACTCCGTTAGAAATACTAGTCCAGGACCAGATAATATACCTGTGCTTTTTCTACAGAACCGACCACTATTAGGCCAAGAACTATTATTGCAATATTCAATTTTATATGGATCAGTAGGGTATTTCCACACATACGGCACTCGTCAATCATAGTTTCAATACACAAACCAGGTAAATCTAAATTTGAAGCAGAATCCTATCAAGAATCCTAAAAGATCATTGCCAATCGATTCATGTGCTATATTGAACACATAAACAACTAACTATACCCGAACAAAGTGGATTTAGAAAAAATAGATCAACATTAGATAACTTAATATCAATGGAATCAGAACTTCATGCAGCATTTATATGCAATCAAAAATGTTTAGTCATATTTTTTTATGTAAAAAAGGCTTTTGATACAGTATGGCGCTATGATATTTTAACTACACTCCACTATTGGAAGATTCACGGTAACATGTTTGCTTTTATTTCAAACTTTCTACGGCAACGGTATTTCCAAGTTCGAATCAATAAACATTTGTCTGAATCTAAATTACAGAAAAACGAAATTCCACAGAGCTCGAATCTAAACGTAGCGCTATTTTTAATTACTATTAACAATGTTGTGGCGTACTCAATGGCACAATTAAAACTTTTTTGTATGCTGATGATCTGGTAATTCTAGCAAAAATTAAAAACATACCATGCGGTCCATATGTATGGAATAAATTCATTTTTAGCGTTATTAAGTACTATGTAAAAAAAACCTGAAACAGGTCGATTTTATTCTTAAATTGACAATTTACAGTATGAAAATATTATACCCCTCCAGTACCCCCTTTGAATTATAAGCACCCCTTCGAAAATTTTAAATAGTAAAGGGGGTCGTGTGGCACCTTGTTAGAAAGGAATTTTAGTCCTCTGTTCCGTAATATTAAGTTTTTTAAGTTTGGTGTAATATTAACCTAGAAAATTGATTTTTAAAATGTAAAAGTTTGATAATGTCTTTACCATAAAACTTTAGGTTGAATGAAGATAGTAATGTCACATAATATTTAGAATGTATTTTTCAATGTACTTTACAATTAAGTTAAATGTTCAAAATGACCACTTTTCACTTTTTGACAATACCCTTAATTAATTAATTAAGGACCAATAATTTTATTGTTAATAATACCAGCCCAATTGTTAATTTTTTAGGATATTGCGTGTGAGTCTCACACACTCAGTGAGGATTTTCTCTGCTCCAATATCTACAGTTCGGTTTGTTAACCGTTCCGTTTAAATTAAACGTCGCTTAATCAAAAAAATACTATTTTGTTTATGAACTGCAAATCTGCGTGCATTCTGTCCATCATGATTTTACAGAATTCTTGCCTTGTATCAGGATCATCTTCATTTAACTCCTGAACCAACTGAACTCTGTAAGGGTGGTATTTTTCTTTATGTAAAACTCTTAAAATAGATGATTTACTTACATCATTAATGGCCGCAAGTTCTCGAGTTATCTTATGCGAATTTTCCTCAATCTCTAGAAGTACATCTAACTTTTCTTTATTAATAAACTTATTATTTCTACTTGGTTTTTCAAAATTTTTTACATGTCCAGTATAACGAAAGTTCTTTGCAATTGAGATAACTGTAGACTACGAAATTTGTTGACCAGGGTATTCATTATTAACATTTCACAAACCCCCTTTTGAGCTCTTGTTTTATTACCACAACCAATCATAGTTAAAATGTCTATTCTTTTAGTCTCGGACAAATGAGCCCTAATTAAATATAATACGCGCACAAATATTATACTCACGTTTTCTAGTAACCTTAAATACCAAAATGACAGCAGTCTACTAGATTCATATCAATTGTTTATTTGGCTTTTTGACTAATATTTTATTATCTTTAAAGTTTTTTCCCTAATGTTTAGCAGAACAGATACGAAAATACCTGATTTTTTCTAAAGTATATTTTAATAGACCAGGCAATATTGCTGATATAAAAGTTAGGATAACGGAAGAAATTAACAAAATAACCCCCGAGGTCATACAAAATGTTGTATGAGAATTCCAAAATCGCCTCGGTTATTGTCAAGAAATGAATAATAGTGGTCAAGTTGAACATTTAATTTAATGTTGTAAAAATTAATTTTGTAAGTTATAATTGCACAAACTCAAAAAACTTTACATTGATGAACAGAGGACTAAAATCCCTTTCTAACAAGGTGCTACACGACCCCCTATACTTTAAAATTTTCGAGGTGGTGCTTATAATTCAAAGGGGGTGCTGGAGGGGGATATTATTGTCATACTGTAAATTGTAAATTTAAGAATAAAAATCGACCTGTCTAAGGTTTTTTTCACATAGTACATAATAACACTAAAAATGAATTTATTTCATACATATGGACCACATGGTATAAGGCCACTTAAGGCGATAGAATCGTGGTCTAAAAATATTGCGCTCCAGTTTTCCACCACGAAAACAAAAGCTATACATTTTTCACGAAAATCAAATCCACAAAAGCTCCCAAATCTATTTTTATACAATTCTCCTATAGAATATACAACAGAAAATCAAATTCTTAGGGATGCAAATGGACTCAGTATTAAGTTGGACAAGACAAATTAAGTCATATACACTCGCTAAGACTATCGTGCCAAGCTGGACTAAACATTATGAAATTTTTATCACATAAAAATTGGGGGGCAGATTTTCCAACTCTAATAAATTTATATAGAGCTTTAATTAGATCAAAACTGGACTACGGATGTGTTAACACCGCAAACCAACCATTACTCAAAACTTTGGATACTCTTAAGAGTTCAGCTTTCTCTAGGAGCATATTGCACCCGTGTTGTGGACAGTCTACTCTGTAAGGCTGCATAGCCATCCTTAAACCTAAAAAGAAAATGCTTAACTCTATCGTATGTCTGGAATATGAAATCTAAGCCAAAAAAAGCCAGCTCTTCATCATGCTGTTGGTAACAGGTTCCAGGAGGCATTTAAAAAAATATATGGGTCCTGTACCTTTCTATGAACGAGCTAACAGATACTTATTAGATTTTAATATTGAACTAACTCCCATTTATCCTACCTGTGAAATAAATTTATGTTTTTCTTGGCTTGTTAGCTCCCCGCTTTGTAACCTTAAACTTACAGCATATAATAAAAATAACGTGATACCTAATTTTTTTAAAACTCACTTTTTCCATGTTCTCAAACAGTACAAAAATGACCATTTTTTATACACTGACGAATCTAAGACAAGTATTTTTACAGCAGAACTACTTGCCATTAATAAGGTTTTAACCTTCCCAAATCTCTTTTAATATCTGATTCACTTAGTTGTCTGACATCAATTTTTTAGATTTATCCCTCTCATCCAACATTACAGTAGATTAAGTTAATTTTATACCGTATATACCAAAACAATTTGACAGTAGAGTTCTTGTGGGTACCGTCACACGTTGGAATAGATGGTAACGAAAAGGCAGATAGTCTAGCCAGGTCCCCAGTAACCAATAGAGCGGGATCAGTGAAAAATCTAACGGTGCATTTAGATTAAAAATCTTATTTAAAATCAAAATTGCACGATGTTTGGTAAAACCAATGGAATAGAAGCAGCACTAAATTAACAGAAATAAAATCTTCCGTGTCCTTCCTTGCAACTTCTGGCCTTCAAAGCGACATCAAGTCCTAACTAAACGTCTCAGATAAGGACACACTACTACGTCTACAACGCATGAATACTTGTCGAAGAGAGAAGAGGAACCAGTGTGTTTTGTTTGTGAATGTAAAGTGATAGTAAAGCACATTCTGATTGACTGTCCAATATACTTAGTTCAAAGACCATATCACCACATTCCAAACACATTAAAATAACTTCTAGGAGATCCTAAATATGTAACTGACTTGATAGAATTCGTAAAATCTGTAAACTTTTTTTATAAAATTTAATACAATACATGATTAAAATTTATATTATATACATCATTTAATATGTAATTGCAATAATTTTATATATGTAATTGATATTTTGTATATGTCTATGCATGTCTTTATCACTAGTTGTATTTTTCTTATGCTAATAACCCTAAGTGGTTGAAGCAAAATAAATAAAAAAAATAATAGACAGCGTATTGGGTCCATTATTGCAACACACATAAAACACAGAATATATTGATTCAAAAAAATATCCCGCCAACCTACTAGTACAGCAATTACTCTTTCAGCTTATGACCAATTGTCTTATTAACAAGACTAGTGACCGATATAGGCGAAGAATGCAACGAAAGGCATTCTTCTTGACCGATCTTGACCATATATTCCTAAAGTGTAGAAAACATAATATCACTTACATAAACGATCTAATGGAAACTTCTCAAAAACTGGAACTAAGTTCCCAACAAATTTAATTTGTGTTTTAAAGGACAACAAAAAGAAAATTTTGATGGTGAAAGGTTTTGGAGACATCATGTTTTACAAAACCGAAATTTTGAACTCACATAAATTATTATCAATGAGTCAATAAAAAAATTGCATAAAAGTGCCGCCCTAACATTTTAGACACTAAAACTACACTGAACACTCCGAAGTCTACAACTTATGAGTATCTTGGAACTTCAATAGATAAAGGCTGTCCTGAAAAAAATTGTTATTTATTTTAAATTATCGCCCAATAAATGCAGCTTTCCAAACAAAATTTATAATCTGAATCTGAAACCCGCTCTGTACGTGAACATCCTTAACAAACTATTATCCGAAGCGTGTATATACATCTCCAAAATGTGTCAGCAATTCGAATTGACCGAATACTCAACTAGAACTGCAGGAAATAATTAGAAGTAGGCTATAATTTGATTGTGATCTAGCGTTGGATAGAGAAGGAGGGAAATAGGGAGAGAGAGAAATATAATAGTGGAACAAAGCCCGTGATTATTTTATTAAATAGATTTAGAGAATTATTTAGCTTCATCGATCTATATTATGCTACAATTCGTTTTCTTTTCTATTCTCGTTTTACTGTTTTTACACCGTAGTGTAAAAAATGTGAAGACTACCGTATTATAAGCCTCATGAGTCATCTCCTAAAATTGTTTCTAAAGATAATTCGTAAGAGAATCTACAAGCTCTGTGAAAGTCAAATTTCTCCCAACCAGTTCGGGTTCACAAATGCTGTTGGTACTAGAGAGGCTTTGTTTTCAGTACAAGTCTTATTCCAGAGATGCAGAAGCGTTAACTGCGACATATACGCATGTCTGGTTGATTACGAGAAAGCGTTTGATCGAGTACAGTACGCCAAGATAATGCAAATATTAAAAGAAGCAGGAATTAACAAACAAGATCTGATAATAATTCGAAATCTTTACTGGAATCAGACAGCAAATCTCAGAGTTGAAGGTAAACAAACTGATTATGTGAAAAGCATGCGTGGAGTGAGGCAAGGCTGTATTTTGTCTCCTCTAATCTTTAATCTTAAATGGGGCATACATTAAAAGTATTCATCAAAGTAATCCACTCAAGAATTAACAGAAAACTAGATGCAGATATTAGTGATACTCAATTCGGATTTCGGAACGGGCTTGGAACAAGAGAAGCACTATTTGCACTTAACGTTATATGCCAAAGATGTCTAGATATAAACCAAGATATATATATATATATATATATATATACATATATATATATATATAATATATATATATAATATATATATATATATATATATATATATATGTGCTTGATTGATTACAACAAAGCGTTTGATAAAGTTCGTCACGATCACTTAATGAAACTGCTAGTAGAAAAAAACTTGGATAAAAGGGACATTAGAATTATCTCTAAGATTTGCTATAACCAGAAAGCAAATATCCGAATAGAGCAAGAGACAACGGAGGAAATCGAGATCAAGAAAGGCGTAAGACAGGGTTGTATACTCTCACCGACCTTATTCAATCTATACTCCGAAGACATTATAAACACAGCACTTTCGGATCAAAATATAGGGATTAAGATAAATGGCATCCGAATAAACAACTTGATATATGCCGATGACACGGTACTAATCTCAGAAACTTGGGAAGATCTTCAAATACTAATTAACAAAATAGTAGAATGCAGTGAAGAACACGGATTATCACTTAACATAAGCAAAACAAAAATAATGCTAATATCTAAATCACCACAAAACTTCCCTGACATAACCGTGCATGATTAAAGAATCGAACGTGTAAGAAGATATAATTACCTGGGAACTGTTATCAACGAAAATAATGATTGCTCTGAAGAAATCAGAACCAGAATTGAAAAAGGTGTTCTGCGGAAGAGATCTAAGTCTAAAACTTAAAATTCGCCTTTTGAGATGTTACGTTATGTCAGTTCTCCTCTACGGGATGGAAACATGGACATTGAAAAAGATTGATACCAAAAAGATAGAAGCATTTGAGTTGTGGATGTATCGTAGAATATTAAGAATACCCTGGACAGAGAAAGTAACAAATGTTGAGGTTTTGCGGAGAGTGCGGAAAGAGAAAGAGCTGATACTTACTGTTAAAAAGCGCAAACTACAATATTTGGGACATGTTATGAGGGGAGATAAATACCAGTTGCTGCAATTGATTATACAGGGAAAGATAATGGGAAAGAGATCTATAGGAAGAAGAAGGCATTCATGGTTGAAAAACTTGAGAGAATTGTACAATTGCACCAATTACCAACTGTTTAGATCTGCAGCATCAAAAATACGCATAGCTTTGATGATAGCCAAACTTCGGAACGAAGACGGCACTTGAAGAAGAAGAATCTTTAATCTGTATTCTGAAAGAATATCTATCGAAGATTTGCACGAAATTGAAAAAGGTATTCTACTAAATGGTTACTGGCCTAACAACATCAGATATGCAGATGACAACATAGTATTTGTCAACAACTTAGAAGTCCTACAAGTTCTTATGAACAAAATCATGTATTACAGTCAACAATATGGACTTAATATAAACGTTAAAAAGGCAAAGCTTATGATAATTAGCAATAAAAGGTTAACAGAAGATTAACTCTACGTCAACCAATCTCCTGTAGAAAGAATGACTCACTACAACTACCTCGGAACCATATTAAATAAAGAATGGACCAACAACCAGGAGATTAGAGCACTCATCGAAAAAGCTAGATACACCTTCAATCGGATGGGGACCTTCTTCAAGAGTCACCACCTCTCCTTTGATTCAAAATTTTATATTTTGTTGAATCGTAGAACTTGAATGAAGATATGACCAAAAAACTGGAAGCATTTGAGATGTGGCTATATCGGAGAATACTTAAGCTCCCGTGGACTGACCGAGTCACAAATAAGGAGGTCCTTAGAAGAATGAATAAGAACTGAGAGGTACTGACCACCATTGAATCTCGAAAGTTACAATTTTTCGGACATATTATGCGAAATGAATCCAGATATGCACTCCTTCAAGCGAGGAAAAATGCAATCCTGCAAGGAGAAATATTTGGAAAGCGTGGTCCAGGAAGAAGAAGAACATCTTAATTAAAGAACTGATTGAATCTGATTCAATAGAACATCTGTGCACATTGCTGCAGATAAGATAAATATTGCCATGATGATCGCTAACATTCGTAACGGATAGGCAGATCAAGAAGAAGAAGACACCGTAGTGTATGACTATGTTTTTTTTTTCTATTTCATTCTTGGCATTGCACAGTATAAAAAAATATAAAATACAAAACTCAACTCATTGTAGTAAATAGTAGAGTGACTGTTAAGATACGCTACACCACACTATCTTCCGTTTTTAAAAATTGGTGGTAAACATATCTAATAATTTTCGATATCCACTTAATAATTAAAGTGTTGTGTTATTATAAATAAAAATTAGTGGAGAAAATCGGTGAGTAAATTTAATCTAATTAGATACTGACTTTAAAACAAGTTCATATTATTTATATTACCTGATGTCATTAAACAACGAAAATGAATTATGTTAATAGTCCAGGGGCGTCGAGGCCAGAAACGTTATTGACATCATATAAAACTTCTTCATATTCTGCAGCGTTAATCAATTCAACTCCAAAATTCTCATCCAAGAAACAAGCTATTTTATACAATGCTCTGGAGAACGCCAAACTTGAGAAATATCTACTTGCACAGGGAAAAATTATAGAACCAAGATATATTATTTTTTTCATCACGAATTTCAAATCACCGTATTTGTATTTACCTAGCTTGTGAAGAATTAGTAGAAACTGTCATGAATGCTGACAACGGAAGAATAACTATCAATCTCGGGGGTGGAAGTAATTTTTTTTAAATAACCCCAGGAATCGATAGAGTGAAAAAATCTTAACAAAATTTATTTAATAAAGTTATTAAATTAAATCAATACTTTCTGAGTTATTGAAGATCAAATATTTTGATTTTTCGTGGAAAAAATGCATGTTTTAAAGCGGTTTTTCATAAATAACTCAAAAACTATAAGTTTTTATAAAAAAGTTGTCATTACCAAAACTAAATTTAATAAAAAAATAAATAAAATTCTTGCTGGAAAAATCTTTTCATATTAATTCAAAGTGAGTTATAGGTAATTAAATGTATTTTTTTTTCGGCAAGTAGGCCAAATCTGAATATTCAAGCTTAAATAACGGGAATACAATGCATTTTATAAAATACCGGGTGGTGAATCGTCAAACGGGCCATAGGAAACTCAATGGGAAATTTTAAATTGTTGAATTGCTGCTTCCCTAATTATTTTAGATCAAAAGTCATAAAAAACTATTTATAGAGGACTAAATTCTAAATTAAAAACAAATGTTAAAACCGTTCTACGAATTAAATGTACTTCAAAATTTTGCAAAAATATAATAGATTTTTCAGACCACCCCTAAATGTTAGGCCACACGTATTACAAGAATATATTATAACGTGTGTGTTTTATCCATCGAGCAAAAAGACAAAAGAGGGAATCTAATCCTTATGAAAAGGAGACCAAAAACTTCGAAAAAAAAAAATTACTAAAATCACTAGACAGTTCGGACTGGGAATAGCGAACCGGGTTTAAATACTCCTACTACTGAACAATATTACTTCGTGAACAATAAATTATATTGTTTACAAATCGATCAATATAATGAAATGTACTCAGCTGACGAAAAATCGCATAATGTATTCAGGCAATAGCGCGAACCTTTTCCTGTCACTACCGGATCTTTATTTAAAGTAAGATATTCTAATACACTAAAATTTAATTCCATGTTAAGTTACGTTATACAACAATTCAATGAATTCCAATATACTGTTACTGTGATCTTTATTCCTAATAATAATATACGATAATTTCTAAACATAAATCTATAACAAATGTTATAATAAAACATGAATAAAACATTTTTATTATTGCTCTTTTCTCCTTAACTTAGTACATTTTTTAATCAACTTAATTTTTCTTTTAAATAATAAATCACAAAATTTTGGCCATTTAAATCATAGATAAATATAATATAGTTGATTTAAATATTGTCAAATATTAGAAACGTCAATATGACAAAACGCAACACGTAATACACATTCTTTTCATGGCGTCTGGCCTGACTTTTAGGGGTGTCCTGAAAAATGTATTATGTTTTTGGCAAAATTTTGACGATTCACCACCCTGTATACTTATTGAAAAATATTCAAAGTTTCTAAAAATACCTATAACATGAGCTCTAGAAAAAGTTGATAGCATGAAAATTAAGCAAGTTATCGTTCATCCGGAGGAAGAGGGTTACATCTCAAAAAACAATATTTTTCAGGAGAGCCAGTTTAAGTTTTATGTGAAATAAAAATATTTATTTCATTTAAATTACAGAGTGTCAAGTTACCATTTTCATTTTGTAGTTAAGATTTTATAAGTACTTTAAGATGATGTATATACATATTTCCAGAAAATTAAAGCTAGGGAGAGTTTGAAAGATGTAACTCTCTTTCCCATAAAATAACGGTTCTTTTTTTTCTAATTTGTGGTTGCATCGTAGACAAATTATGGAACCGTCTGACATTAAACCATAAAAGCAAAAAAAAATAGTTTGAGATCAACGAAATATTTATTTTAGTATTATCATACATAATTTACTTACAACTATTCGTACAAATAAACAGACTAACGCTCGAAACAAAAGGAATTTTTCATTAACATAAAAATAGTTCACAAATTTTTGTAAAAATTAATATAATAAGGGGGTACGCAATGTTTTTTTTCAATTAACGATAACAATCCCTGTTTTTTTGCATCGGTTATACCAGGTTTTACAGAAAATGCTTTCTTGAGCTCGATTTTATTAACATCAATTTGTTTTCTTGAATTTATAATTTGTACCTCATTGTAATCCGATTGTTCAAAGGAGGTTTTGTAAAAAAAGATCCCAGGGTGATTTTTTTCCAACTTATACATTTTGATATTATTCAGCTTTACATTATTAGGTAGGTTTACAAATAGTTCCGATGTTAAAGCTTTAAGATCGTAAATGTCAGTGTGACATAATTCCTTTAGTTTATACGCTGTACCTTTCTTTTTTGAATTCCTAATTATGCAGGCATATTGATCTGGAGAAAATATAGGGCCGGATTTTCTAAATTTTTTAATCTCCTTCTCTATTAGAGCATGCATGCTATCCCCTTCATTTTGTGAGTGGCCAGGTATAAAAAATTTGTGCGTTATAGAGTTAATGTTAAAATGAGAGATTGCGTAGATAAACATAGCTATTATGAACCTATTTTTATTTTGCCCAACACAATTATCGGAATAAAATATAATGTCAAGTTCATCCTTATTTTGTTGGGCTAAATCTTGAAGATAGGTTAAAATGCATGTACCAATTTCATTGGCACCTCTATTAGCCTCCCCTTCATGCCACATAAAACATGAGCCCTTGTTGCATTTTATATCGTATAAAGTAAAGTTTAATACGTTAAGTTTGGACACGTAATAAAAACACGAAGCGTCTCCGATCGGACACGGCAACACTGCCTGCAAATCAAATACCACTACTTTAGTTTTGTCATCACTGTTCTTATCTTTTTCCTTTTCTTTCCTACTTAAATCCTTCTCTTTTATATGTTTTTTATATTTTTCTTCCATATCCTGTTTGTGCTCATCATTACAATTTCTATATTGTACACATTCTTCACACTGATCTTTTTTGGGTAAATGTAAAGCCAAATTAAATTCTTCATTGAATATTTTACTATACATGACATAGTTAGCACAGGGAAGGTTCTGCTCATTACATTGTTTGGTATAATCCCTGTGCAAGTCTGCAATCGTTTTACTTCCATCGATATATTCCTTACTGGTGTTGGCCCTACAGTAATGGCTTTCAATGCGTGGGATACTGTTGATGTGATTCCTTACATTATTTTTTACATTTTCACTAATTTTATGGTGATTCCCATGTCTTCCTCTTTTGTCCTTTTCCAATACCCTGCCGCTGTCACATAAATTCAGCTTCCTTAAAACTGTACTAATGACTTTATGGTTAATTGCTAAGGTAGCCATGAAAAAAAGTTTGCAAACACGAATTGCTTTATCATTAATTAAAAAAAAGTAGGCGTTATTCGGTTTTCTGGGATTCTGTGCATTCGTGTATTTATAACGCGGTGTTACAGTTTTCGTATTGGATAATATACATTCTCTTTGCTTTTCAATATCTTGCATATTCCAATAGTCGTTAAAAATTTTTTCTCGCTGACCCGGCAATATTTTTTCTGAACATTTTAACTTGCATTTTAAGCCACAAGGTGGCAAGAGGGATCTCTTTTCCTTAGTTACTTTGCTTTTTACGGTTTTGCCATCTTCCGATTGAATCACACGCGTATAAGTATACTCTTGGCCACTATTTCGCAGCTTTTTGTTTACTACTTTTTTCCACGTATCCGGATTTGTAATTCTCTTTCTAGTTGGTTTAATGTTTTCAGATTGGCGATTTTCTACTTTTCTTTTTTTAGATTTAGGTAACTGTAGCTTGTCTTCTTCACGTTCCGAAGAGCTACTATCAATTGACGAATCAAAATTAGGATCCTTAACGCTATCATCTTCAGAAAAAGGTTCATTTCTAGAAACTTCGGAACAACGAGATCTGGAATCAAGGCATGAAGATGATTCAGAATCTGACGATGAATCCGATGACGAATCTGAGGATGATAGGGTATTTTTTTCTTGCAAATCTAAAAAGAAAAATATAAAGTTTGGAGATATAAACATATTATGTAGCTTAAACTAACAGTCTACAGTAGTCTCTATTTGCTTAGTCCCAGCAATAGTGCAAATGATATTTTCTAAATATAAAGTAGGCGAAATTTTTAAAACCTACTTTGACTTACCGTTAAGAGTAGTATCTAGTAGTTTATTTTTGGAGCTATTTAATTCTATAGGAATATTAATTTTCAGAAGATGTTCTCTTTGAATATTTACACCTGTAATACAAATAAATATTGAAACATTAATTAACCTTGGAGAAAAGCTCTGGCTAACTTACCATGATTTTCCTTCAAGTACAAAGAAGAGGTTTCGCTTTCTGAAATCGAACTTTCAATTTGAGTTGGTACTAAATTGGTAGTACTACTTTTTGACTCAGCGGTGGTTACTAATAAAAAAAATACAAGTAAGAATCAATATAAATTATTTAAAAAATCCACTTTTTTACCTAGATTATTTTGGTCAGCTACGTGGTGCCACTGATCTGACGACTGATCTTTTACCAGACTCATAATTAGATTAATACGATTCATTTTTGCACCCTAAAAATAAATCGACCTTAATAATGTTTCTATTAACGTGTAAAAATTGATACTTCCATTCTTTTACCAGCGAATACTAAGTTGCAATAAATAAAAGTAATTAAGAATACTGCCGCAATTTTTAAGAACACAGTTTTATTTGTATAAGTAAATTACTTATCTAAATAAACTAGCATTTTGTATAACTATATTTTAGTCAATAGGGTTACATTTCAAAATACAAATAAAATCCAAAACAAATAAACAATAATGCTTACAATTAGTGTATTTAAGAAAGTTACATTTAGAGATGTAACCCTCTTGAAGTGGAATGTAATTATATGTTTTGGTTTCATATCGAATTGTCACCTTATTTCTTAAATAAAACTTATAAAAATGTCTACTTACTCGTATTAAAAATCGTTACAACACAAAATGCACCTCTTTTTAATCTACAGCGCACACGGGTTCTCGTTATATCACAAAATGTAACCTTCTTCGTGAACAAACTTGAAGCACACACTGTCAAAGTCGGTAACAAACTAAAATGGAACCTTGTTCTTGCGAATTGTGGCGCCATCTATGTTAATTCAGTATAGTTACAACTTCCATCTCGTGGTGTTTACGTGCAAACTCACTTGTACCCTTCTTTCCCTTAAAACTACAGTAAATTTTAGGTACATTGAGATAAAAAAACAAAAATTGACAATTTTCGAGATGTAACCCTCTTCTTCCGGATGATCGTTATGATGAAAATAAAAGGACCCTTTCGATTTTTTTTGGAAAAAGTGAAAAATAAAACATACGCTTTTTCCACAAAATTTAAATTTATAGTAATCCCTATAAGACTTTATTTATTTTAGCATAAGTAATGACATTAAAAATTTTGATCGGTTTAGAATGCATACCTCTGAAAACAAAATTTGATTAAAAAAAAATCAGTTTTTCAAATATTCACAAATTTCATTTTCTTTTGAGAATAACTTCATATATATACACAATACACTCAAAAAAATAAGAACAAAATTTGATGTTTTTTTTTAACAAAGATTTTCCTTTTTTTATATTTTTATAGGATACAAAATAACTGAGATAAAACGTTTAAAACCTAAATTTTACTGTGAGAACCATTTAACCGGGGCCCTTTAACTTTTTATTTTTAAAAAAATAAGGGATTACAAAGATTAAATTTACGACTTTAAAAAAAATACGACTTTATAGCCCTTGAACTTACCTTTTAAATGGTTTTTGAATGAACCTGATATTAACGGAGTTATTGTAAAAAATTAATAACATTTTTTTAAAAAAATTTTTGGAGTAGAGGTTTTGTATGTATATATGGACAAAAAGATAGGTAATAAGAAGTATTCTCTCATTGTTTCTCTGGATGTGACTCGTCTTCTGCTTTTTATAATAAAGGGAAGAAAAACATTGTCGATCTTTTAGACAAAAGACCTGATTTGAGAGAGAAGATCGATATATTTTATAATCAAGCCGCTGATATCGATGTCATTTTAGAAGCTGACAGGTACTGCACAATATTATTGTACGAAAGTGCAAAATATGTGAATATTAGTAAACTACAACGCATCGAAGACCTATCAGCTTATCTGGAACACATGCGTAATGAATCCTTTATTAAGGCTACCACAAAAAATAGTGCAGTAAAGTTTTCGTCTCTGGTCCCAACGTTTGCTGCATTGGATGAACACATCAAAAGAGCTCATTTACAAACCCAGATATGGCTTGAAAATAAAGACATTTGTCCAGTTGACTGGGAATGGTGCAAAATTGAAGAGTCTTTGTTTCCAACTAAAAATCCCAATCCACCTGCTCCATAAGAATTGTTAAAAATGATTTTTTGCAACTGCAAAAAAGGGTGCGGCGCTTCTTGCGGGTGTCGAAGAATAGGGTTATTTTGCAATGCAGTCTGCGGATCATGCAGTGGGGACAATTGCCAAAACAGCCCTACGATTAATGAAAAAAGGGAAATTGGTGAAAAAATCTCTGATGAAGAGTGAAAAATTAACAATTAAAGTACTATTAATATTTGATTAATTTATGAAGGATTTCTTAAATAAAAAATGAATAAACTTTTGATATATTTTAATATTTATTTCAATAGGTTTTCCTCTTAACAAACAAATTAAATTTTTATAAGTAACATAAGCACTAAAAAAATTGTTCAGGAAATGTAGAAAGAATAATATTAATAAAGTTTGGAATATATTAATAAAGTTTATCATAACCAATAAAAAAATTTCTAAATTATTAAAGTTATTAAAGCTAATAAAAAACATTTTCCATTATTTTTATGACAAGGGGTAGTTTTAAGTGTGCAAAATTACGTAAAAATAAATAAATACTTTAATACTCAGTAAATTTAATTTAAAGATTTTAATGTAATGTATTATTCAAATAATTAAAGTTTCTTGAAATTAATTTTTTTAATGATTCTGCTTTAAGGAGGTGGTTTTTACGGGTTGAAATTTTACAGTTAATCAAAAATTATATCATAAACATTAAAGAAACTATTTGGGTAATATTAATATGCGATTTGATATTTCAGAAATATAAAAAATGATTTTTTCATGATTTTCGATTTAAGGGATAGTTGCTAAAAGGGTTGATAGAATTAATTAAAATCATAAATTATGCTTATAAATGTTGCAAAATATTAATTTATTTAATTAATCGAGATTAATTATGCCAGAATGCTTTAATCTGCATTGTTTACCATTTTTAACAAAAGGGGTGGATTTCACTCCTAAAATACAAAAAGTGCAAGTTGAGCATATGTCACTTTTGAAGTTGAGGGTAAAATATACTGAATCCCAAATTTTCATGCAAATCAATGGAGGTTCACCGAAATCGGAGGTAATAGTTGATTTTTACCTTCATTCACTGTAATATAAGTCGTTGAAGCAAAATAAATAAAAAAAATAATAATTATCTAAATTCCACAAGGAAATAAAATTGCAGTTGGCTGTATACCATAAATCTATTGCATGTACACTGTTGTGCAAAATTAACCAGACACCTAGATTTTTCCTAAAAACTGGCGTTTAAAAAAGTTTTAATATTTTTAATTGAGTATTTAATAAATAAAAAAAAATAATAGTAAAATTTATTGCAAATCAAGAATTAAAAGAAAAGAAGAAAAATTTCAAAAAATTAGAAAATTTGCAAAGAAACAAAAATTAATATTTTTAATTTTTAACATTTTTAATAAAAAACGATAAAAACGATATCTAGTAGAGCATAATAGCTCCGTGAGGCCTAGTTAGTACGCTCATTCGATCATATTTAAGATTAAGTAGCAAATTTTTCCTAAGGAATTTGCTTCCATTCCTCACAAACTGCTAGCTCCAAGTCATTGATGATTTGAAACTGAACATGGATAGACATGAATGCATGCATGCATGAGATATTCTTCGAACAGAATATGTCATGCTTGCTCTATTATATTAAGTATGGACTCCTTGGGAGCCGAGATTATAAAGGAATCTTAGTTCCACCCAAATAATCCCGTGTTATTCTATTGCTATGGTTTGTTAAAACAGTGAGCGACGCATAACACAGTCAGTCGAACGTCGCGCACGTTCGTCAAAATCAAAGGAATGGTTCTCTATGATCACGGTTTGTTAGGTTCTGCTGAACTGAGCGCACTGCAGACCTATAGTTGTGTATGTCGATGATGTGGGCTGGAATTTACTGCGATTTGATTTGGATGCAAACGTTCAGCTGAATTCACAGCGTACACATCTATACCGAAATATAATTGTATCTTTATATATATTTATTACTATTGTAATAGTTATAATTAGGTGTATAATTAATAGTAATACTTAGGTGATGTCTTCTTTTGTAGGGTTTTTTAGTAGTATCATCCCTTATAACTTGAAACAGTTTTAAATAAATCCCTGGAAAGTCTAAAATATTTTCAAAATTTTTCCTCGTTTTAAAACAATCTTCTTTCGACAAGCACTTTCTGTATTCCGACATGAAATAATTTCGTTTACATTTTTATTTCTTTTATATAGATTTGACATTATCAACTCTTTTTCTTCTTTCTCCTCTTGGAGAATTAACATATTGCGTTAATTTTGCGAGAAATCATTTTTCTAAACGTACAACCTTTAAGAAAACAAACTTGTAACTAATTTATAAACTTCAGAGTAACATAATCTATGTATGTCATACGACTCTAACAAACCGACTCACTCAAAACTGCCGGAGTCTAGTACAACAGATTCTGCTGTACGTGTATGCCGTGCGCTGCGCACTGGCCTAACAAACCGTAGCTTTACAATGTGTAGACAATATGTGCATCAGATAAAAGTTTTCTCCAACAAATGCGGCAAATGATACTACATTATCCTAATATCTTATAAACATTGTTTAATATATCTTTCAGCGTTTAATTTGTTCCGTAGAATTGTAAAAATTTCTGTATGAGCCGCTAGAGAAATGACTGTGCACACCATTATACCATCTTCACCCAAATGAACTCTGGCAGTAAAACAACATTGGTGATAACGTTTAAAAGTTCTTCTCCAAATCCTAGGCCGTCATCTGATGAGTATCTATTAAATATTGATTCATCCGTAGATCACAAGGCACCCCACTCTTCTACACTTAAATTAAGATGTTTGCCAGCGAAGTGTAACGTTGCCTCCGATGTTCTGCTGGGACTAAAAGCCCCGCGACAGCTATTCTGCATCTTAATCCATATTAAGTTAAGCGCCTTTGAACGGTATAAATAGAAACTGTGTTTCTATGGACATCATTTAATCGTTGAATAAGTACTGGTCGCGATAGTCTGCGATCGTGTAATGCTTACAATCTAAAAAAGTAACCTTAAAATTGACCTTTGGTTCTTCGTCTATCTTGACCTGACCTGCTGGTGTATTGTCCTGTCTCCCGAAATCGTTCTATTGAATCAAACACTGTACTTCGAGAAATTCCTTAAGCATTTGCAATGTAACGAATGCTTCACCCATCATCCTCAAAAACAACAACTTGTGCTACTTCTGTAGTTATCTTAACATCATTTTTTTATTGCAATTTTTCAAAAGGAGAAAACAAAAAAAACTTAAAATAAACTTGAAAATACTTAAATAAACTTAAAATAATTCTGTTCAAATTAAGTCAATATTTCAAATTAATAACAAAAAGTTTGTGTAGAATGGAAAAATCATTAAACGGTATTAAAAAAGAAAAAAAAATCATTAACAAGGCATAAAATAAAATTGGAAAAAATTTAGAATTTTTTTAATTTGTTAATTTCTGTAGATTCTAATAAAGATAGCTTAAGGCCTTTATTTTGGATGTGAAACATTTAAAATTTATGATTCAAAGAATCATAATGATCTAGAAAGGCGAAGTGCAAGTAGGAATGTCTAACGAACCTGTACGAAAAGCACTGAAGTTACATAAATTTCACCTGTATAAAAAGCAAATTCTTTAGCAGCTTTTTGATAACGATTTTAAAAGAGGATTACATTTTGGAAACAGTGACGGATTTAATAATTGCAAACCTAAATACTTTACAAAATATTTGCTTTACAGATAAGTATACATTTTTTCTTATTGAACATGTGGACATGCAAAATTGTCGCTACTAGACAACGTTTGGGCTGGTATTTTCGGGAATACTGTTATTCGACCTTTATTCGTTCAGGAAAGTCTAACTGGTGAGCTCTACTTAAATCTCCTTGAAGAAATAATAGACCTGTTAATAACAACTTCTTTGGCAAATCAAATTGATGCGGCTGGTAACATAATTTTACAAGAACGTATGATTCACTTTCAACAAGATGGAGCTTTACCATATTACTTTCTTCCAGCTAGACAGTGGCTAAATGATATATTTCCTGGCAAATGGATTGGTCACAGAAAAGTAATAAAATGGCCACCACGATCATCCAAGCAAGCACCTGTACATTTCTTTTTATGGGAATATCTTAAGTCAATTGCCAATCAAACACAACCTTGAGATTTGGAAGATTTAAAGAGAAGAATAACAGTTGCATGTAGGGAACTTCAGTCTAAAGTTTTTAAATGATAGAGACCAGTTTAAGAGCAGAAGTCTTTACTGTTTACAAAATAATGGACATTTTGAATATTTACTTTGGTAAGTTTTCTGAAAATAAAATTTTAAATATGTAAAACGCTCATACGACCAAAAGGCACATATGGCAGGTAAGCATCGATCATGATAGAAAAATAATAAAACTTGGTCCTACTTAAAAAAAAACGCATACAGCAGGATATTAGTATCGATTTGCGACAATGGTTTGTGGAGAATAAGGTTCAAAAACGAATTGTATGAATATTACAAACAACTTTCTATAGCAAATTATGCAAAAATACAAAGATTGCTCTGAGCAGGTCCCTTATAAGAATTGATAATAACAGAATACCTAGTAGAACCCTTAGTAAAACTATGGTCAGAGGTCACCAGTATAAAGACCAAAGAAGAGGAGAGTTGACAAAGTGAAAACTGACTTAAGATATATTGAGTATGGATAACTAGAGAAGATTGGTCAAGAAAAGAAGAGAGAAAGAGTTTAAAGGTAGCGCAAAGTGTGTTTCAGTTAGTTGAATTAGATAGTAGCAAATTAGAGCGCGAAATAAGTTCAAGGCTTAGAAACGGCAAACACAGAAAACAGGACTCGAGAGCTGAGAGTGCTCTAAACTAACGTGGGAACATCAAGAATAGCACATGATCTTGCCGAGGCTGTCGCAGTAGAAAAGAACATCAGGAGAAGTGGAGTGGATGGTTTGTAGATACGACCTGGAGGGCTGCTGTATGAATCTACAATAGGAAGCTGCGAGTGTATGAAATTAAGCCAAAAGAAGGATATGTGGTTGTTCGAATGGAGGGAGTGCGGCTGGTATATAATCCGTTTCGCATGCGCAGAAGACCTCGGTATACTAATAGAGTCCTGTATAAGCCAGATCTTAAATACCGAGTTCGAAACGCAGGCCGCGTCGTAAAGAAATGGATGACGCAGCACGGACTGAAAGAGAAAACCGAAGCCATTATTCTGAAGAGGAAAAGAAACAGGCAAAGTGTTGAATTACAATGTGCGGAAGTAACATAAAGTACCTAGCAATGATATTGCACCAGAATAGAAAATTGGGGGAGCACATGCGGGAGTTGGCCCGAAAGGCTGCAAATAGTGCGGCTGCGTTGGGGAGGGTGATGCCCAACATTAGGGTACCCAAGAAAGGTCTTACACGGTGTTGTACAGTCAATCGTCCTGCTCCCCTGCAGCAGTATAGAGCCAGGAGGTAAAGATAACGGTCTATAGGATGCTCATGACACAAGTGGACAGAACAAGTCTGTTGCGAGTGGCATCCACCTACGGGACTGTGTCTGCGGCAGCCTTATGAATCATCACTGAATGTGTTTCGTTGCATATTTTGAAAGAAAAAAAACTCTAATAGAAGAGGCCCAAACCTAACTATGGCCGAGAGAAGACAGGAAAGGGAAACGTCCATTAAAAGATGGCAAGAAGAACAGAACAACATGGTGGCTACAGGCGACTGGATTATTTCCTGATGCAGGTGCTCACAGAACAAGAGTATTTTGGGGCCTACCTCTCTAGCTTTGGTAAGGCTGACACAGATAAATGCCTATACTGTGGAAACTCTGTGGATACTGTGATATTGTGACACTGGACACTGTGACACATATGATGTTAGAGTGCAACAGATGGATACCTACTAGAAAGAAACAAATTGGAAAGAGAGATAGGTGTGAATTTTGTTACAGTGAGAGAAATAATTAAGATAATGATTGAAAATAAAACAGTTTGGATTAGCGTACACAACTATATCTGTGCAGTGGTTAAGAAAAAAGAAGAGGAAAAAAAGCCAGACTAACGGCAAAGGTAAGAGGAAAATATGCTGGAAGTTAAAATTAGAAAAGTGGGTCAGACTGTATGAGTGAGACTGTGTGAGTGTGGGGAAGGAGGAATACCCGTCTGGGAGTGATGCCGTACTAGGAGCGATGAGAGTCTTCCACGCGCTACCTGGAACAGGACAGAGGGGCTGCTGGCTGACAGTCTGTGGATGAATGAAGGTAGTGCTTCGGAAGTGATGCCGGCCTTACAGCAGCCATTCCGCTTCTGGATCGCTGGATGACAGAAGAGGGTCTGGTTAAGCAGGTAGGCGTTCGGCGTAGACTGGGTGACGAGAGGACATTTTAAAATATCTCGGAAACCATCGCACGAATCAAAACAAAACGAATCCTGCACGAAGGTCAGTCAAGCAGCGACCTGGACTGAGATATCTTTTGAAGATTCCAGACCCTCCTCTATAAAGACGAAAAAAAGTTGAAATTTTTCAAGGTAATAGGCTACACTGATGCAGACTATGCTGGCTGCCTGGATACAAGAATATCTACTAGTGGATATGTATTTACACTAGACAATGGTCCTACTACGTGAAAGAGCCAAAAACAAAACATAGTGGCACAGTCAACGACAGAGGCCGAATATGTGTCCTTGGCTTTTGGTGTTAGAGAAGCTTTATGGCTTAGAAATTTTCTAAAAGAGATTGGAATTGATGTCTCACCTGTCAACATCTTTGTTGATAATCAATCTGCCATTAAGCTAACACAGGCACAATAATTTTATAGCACAACAAAGCATATTGATATTAAATTTCACTTTGTTCGCGATGAGTGTGAAAACAAGAATATCTGTGTAAGCTATGTCAATACAAGTAAGCAGTTAGCGGACTTGTTAACAAAACATTGTCAAATACAGTTTTTAACAATTTATTAATATAATAAATAAGTGAAATTTGTCAATTTAAATTATGTATTTGTTAATTTGTATTAGGTCTTTGCTTTCATGTCTTTTGTATTAGGTCTTTGTATTCAAATCTTGAATAAGTGGAAGTGTTAATATAAGCTCCCGCACTAATGTAATATTTAAGATAAAAGAAAAAAGAAGAATTAAGATTTAAGGTTATGTCAATGTTCTCAAATATGTAAAAACGGTTACACATGTTTAATTATTATTCGCAGTTTCTCAGGCTAATAATTATTGTTTAATATACCTTTTTACAAATCGACAGTATAGTTATTTTATTTATCAAGTATTTTAAAATAAAAAAAAAGAATTAGTATTATTTGTTAGTGATGACCAGATATCAGGGATATCAAACACTAGCAGGCATTAAAAAATAATTTATAATCAACCTTTTTGTGATTGCTCCTATAATTTTTATTGTCTCTAACTGCAAGTAAATATAAAATAAAACAAAAATATCTAAACAGTAGTATACGTAGACGTTATAAAGATAAAAGTTTAATATAGCTGATGGTCTCATTGTTATTCGGAAATTGCATTCATTATATAAAAAGTTCTATAAATTATGGGCTTATTCATAATAGTACCTGCTATAAAACGAAAAATATCAGACTCCTTTTACTGCATAATGATCCCATTAAACCAAATACTTTTATACACATTCCATTCACAAGCATCATATCCAAATACTTTAGAAATAAAAAAACAAACTGTCTGGAACAGGGATGTACAGACCCTCGGGAACTGAGTTGCATAGAATTTTTATGAGTTTTGGTCGTATCGAAAAAAATATCGATTCGGCGCGTACTTGATGGAAATTCATATTTAATATTAGAACAAAACATAAAAATACAATACTCTTTTCTATATTCAAAAAAATATCGTTAACTTAACAGATCTCGACGTTAATTCATAAGAAATCTTTTAGAGTAACTATTTGCGTGTGAAAAAAATTTGTACAAAGTTTTTATTTTTAGTTTTGCATATAGCATAACGAACAGGAACTGTGGAGAAGGTGATACAATTTTGAAATATATAGACTTTTTGGTGATGCAGATAACATGAAAACATCACAATAAACTGTTTTAGTGGGTGCGGGTGGGTGGGCCACGTTATTCTGATGAATGAAAGTAATATTTCTAAAATATCCATGCTAAAGGGCCAGTCTGAAGAAAAAGGAGGCGACCTAATCTGGGATATCTGGACGATTTGCAGGAAGAATGAAGTAAGGGGATTAAAAAGACAAACACTCAACAGGAAAGGATTGAACAAAGTTTTGAGACAGACTCACGAAGGGATGTAGCGCCTACTGATGATGGTGGTTCTAAAGTTTGAGAAATTGATTGTGGGACCTGTATAAAAATAGTATTAACCCTAGCTGAAATTGAATAGAAAATGCAAACAAAAATAAAATTTTCGTAAATTCAATTTTGGATGATCCTATTTCTATGATTAAAGGCAGTTATATACCTATGTAACATCAAGAGCAGTCTGCACAATCAATTTTATAAACTCCATATTGTTCACTTGAAATGTTGCATTTGATTGATCAGACAAGCGTTAAAAGTCTAGCAAGAGGGGGTAAATTGGTTGTCTTCATTCCTCTCGATTTAAGGATTTTGTCATTGACACCTATGATGTCTGAGTCTTTGGGCTAAAATTAAGCAGAAAATTAAAGTGTATAGATGCTCCTGTTGATGTGATTTTTTCACGGTAACTATTCTGGATGTCATTTTAAAAAAGAGAACTCAGTGGATATAACGGGTGTTTTTTAAGAGGTATAGAAATGTAAGTTGGCAACACTTTTTTAGCTATGTGCCATTTTGATAGCTGTCAACTGATTTTTATTAATTTGGGTTTGGCATATTAGTACGATTAGATTAACGCCTAAACAGGGCTTCCAAATTGTGCAAATTTATTTTAAAAATTATGGTTCTGTTCGAAATACGTATCACACATTACGTTCATTACGTTCATTTTATAATTGGCATAATGATCTACCAAAACAATTAATTCGATTAACCATAGAACGTTTCTGCACCACGTTTAACATAACATAAAGGAAGACTCGAATCAGTCTCTCCGTTATCGTGCAAAGCAGTTGGATATGTGTCTAGTGTCTATCCACTTAATGGAAGATTTTGCGGAAAGATCTTGATTTGCATGCCTACAAAATTCAACTTGTACAGGAATTAAAGATACACGATAGTTAACAAATAAAACTGCCGAATTTAGAGTAAAGATTATCTTCAAGTGTATGTTGAGAAACCATTACAACTAGAAAAACTGACTGTTTGGCCTGCTTTACCGACTGGTGGAATCATAGGTTCATACTCTTTCAAAAACGATGCTGGCAGAACGATACAGTCATTAATGACCGCTATAGAGACATGAATACTCACTTTTGATAACCGCATAGTTTCACGTTTTAGATCCGTGAAATGAACTTTAAGATTGTGTGATTTATCACCGCCAGACTATTTTCCAAGGGGATATGTCAAGTTGCTAGTCTACGCTGATAAACCTGAAACGATTGACCACTTGGAGGACAACATTAGCCGCGAGCGACATTGCTAATACACAGCATAAATAATGAAAAAAGTCTTTGAAAACGGGATTTCCAGATTAGACTAGTTTAGACGCGAACTGGGACCTCTTCAGATCCTTTCTATCAGTTAACACTCCTCCTCCTCCTAAGTGCCTTCTCTATTGAGGTTAGCGATCAATATGGCAAATTTCTCTCTGTTCTGGGCTTGATGGATTAAGTCATTTTCTGTTGTGTGAGTCCAATCTCTGATGTTTCGGAGCCAGGATGTCTTCTTTCTTCCTATACCCCTTTTTCCCCGATTTTGCCTTCTAATATTACCTGGAGCTGCTCAAATTCCTTATGGCGCATTATGTGTCCTAGATATGACGTCGTTCTAATTTTGATTGTATAAACCAGATGAGGTCGTGTGTTCATTATTTCCAGTACCTCTTCATTTGTAGTTTTGCTGGTCCAGCTTATTCTTAGCATTCGGCGGTACATCCACATTTCAAATGAATTTAGTTTGTTGACGTCATACTGTTTTAATGTCCAGGTCTCACAGCCATACAGTAGTAGAGACCACACATAACAATTTAGTGTTCTTAATCTTATTGTAATTGATAGCTTGGGGTTACAGAGCATTTTACGCATGTTCATGAACCCAGATCTTGCTATTTCAATACGTCTTCTAATTTCTTTTGAGTGGTCTAGTTGACTGTGTAGCTCTCTGCTCAGGTATATGAAGCTTTGGGAGCTCTGAAGGGTGATACCATTGATTTGTATGTTGGGAGTAATTTGTTTAATACTCCTGAGTTAGGTAATTTAACACAGCCTGATGATATCGACCAAGGTATTACGGTTATCACCGAACTGATAAATCAAGCAGTTGAGATATTAGTTCCCAATAGGATTATCAACTCTAGTAAACCACCTCCACCTCAAAATATCACCAATTAAATCAAACAAAACACGACTCTTCCGTTAGTTTTAACATACCCGCAATCCCCTAGTCAAAACAGAATACAACCACCTGTCTGCGGCGATCAAACTACAGATGAACAATCTGCAAGCCAGACAATGGATTACGGCCACCTCTAGTCTTAATTATCGCGACGGTGGTGCGTTCTGGCACAAACTCAAATGCCTAACCCATAAATCCAATAACTCTTCTCACCTTGTGGTGAACAACCAAATCATCAATTCAAATCAACAGAAGGCCGACGCTTTCAAAATCAACCTAAAAAACACCCTAATCTCCAGAAACGATCCTAAATTTGACCTCATCTTCCATACAAGGATCAAGAGAGACATGACACGACACCTCGGCGACTCCTTCGATCCACAGGTGCCACATGATACTCCCATCATGGCACCTGTGGATCAACAAACTTTCAATAATTTTTGTCAAATCGGCAAATTGAACTCACCAGGACCTGACAACATTGCCAGAAACTGCATGAAACAACTTCCACCGAGCGTCACTCTCTTCTTCTTTTGGTGCCCTATCCAATTAGTGGATGTTGGCGACAATTCTGGAATACTTCTCTCGATCTTGTGTGGCTCTAAGAAGTGCATGGGCATCGAAATTTGTCCAATTTCGTATGTTTTTAAGCCATAAGTATTTCTTTCTTCCGATGCCTCGTTTTCCTTTTATCTTCCCTTCCATAATAAGCTTTAAGAACTGGTACTTGGAATTTCGAAATATATGACCCAGATAAGCAGTTTTTTTTTCTTATTATTATTGGCAGCAATTCTCGTTCTCTGCCTAATCTATTTAATACTTCGACATTTGTTGTATGATCTGACCAGGGAATTCACTCACTCATTCACTTACGTCACTCTCTACCTGACAAATATAATCAATGCCACACTCAAACTCTGCTACTTTTTATCTGAGTAGAAAGTAGCCAATATAATCATGCTCTTAAAAATGGGCCAAACCCGTACCGATTTATACTCTTACAGGCCGATATCACTTATTAACGTTCTTGCGAAGGTCTTCGAGAGGATCCTCCAATAGAGACTCGTTGGCTTTTTCACCGAACAGAACATCATTCCAATTCGGCTTTAGAGAAGGGTACTCTATCAAAACGGCATTGACAGAAATTATCACACACTTTACACAAAGTCTGAACGTCGGAAAAGTTTCAATAGGCATCTTTCTCGATGTTCAAAAAGCCTTTGGTCAAGTTTGGCATGTAGGACTGGTCAAGAAACTGTTGAACAGGCCGATGTTCAGCCACTTTCATTCGTCAGAATTATTTATGCATATATCTCTCATCGTCTAATGACAGTAAAGGAGCGGGGTCACTTATCTCATTCCTTTACTGCTACAGAGGGAGTACCACAAGGTTCAGTGTTGGCTCCGATTATAAATTATATACAATAGAGACTTTCCTAACCCTTGTTACACAAACTCAACCACTTTCTTCTACGCAGATGATACAGCTCTCATCACAACATCACGAGATGTTGATTCAGTTCTTGGGTTTGCTCAAAATCACCTTAACCTGGTCGGCAGGTGGTGTCGGAGATGTCAATTAACACCCAACCCAAATAAAACACAAATTATTCTCTTCAGATATCCATATCGCAGTCAATCTGTCACACCCATAATTTCCGCAAGACACAAACTTAGACTTTGGAGAGACCGACTACAGCTCCGCGACCGGATCGAGTACCTCGGTGTTGTATTTACTCAAACACTGAACTGGAAGGCCGATCTGGACATAGCCTGTGACAAGGCCAGGAGAAGACTCGGACTACTCAATGCTTTTTGTGGTAAATTCGAAAAAACACATCCACGCACACTCATTCATACATACAAAACATTTATCAGGCCTATCATCGAGTATAGATCTAATATCTATATTACGATGCGCGACCACCACACACAAAAATTGCTTCCGTTGGAGAGAAGAAGCCTGTGTAGAGTAAACAATAAGCGACACGATTACCCTACTGCCCTCATACATCACCTGTCGAATATCCAGCCCATCAATGAGAGGCTTAATTCTCTGAGCAGGAATTATACAATCAGCACCATCCGAGGCCAAAACTTTAGAGCCAAAAGCATCCTAAAAACTACCTGCTTATCCATTGGCAATGTATTCAGAAGGCGATACAAATCCAAAATCCCTTTCTACCCATTATTTTACTGGCTCTTGCCATCAACGAACTCCCTGATGAATACATTGACATACAAAGAGGCAACCACCCTCTACTATCGTCGTCGCCATTAATTTTAAATGCTCACTTCGAGCTTGTTCTAGACAGGGGGGATTGGTTTTCTGTGGTTTCCCGATTCCATTGTACAACGATATCTGTCTATTGCAGCGGATTCAGCCACAGATGCCCTCTCGCGTCGCATTTCATACAGTTATTAATAACTTAATTTGTAAATTTACATAATTTATATGTATACTAATAATATTTTTTAAATCAAAAAAATTCTGAAAATAACCGTTTAACCATTGCCTTTCACCTCTGATCGTCCAGGCGCTCCACCGACAACCAGTCACCAAAACATCAGTGGATCCACAACGAAAAACATCAGCCACACAAAGAAAAAACAAACCACGTCTCAAAGAAAATCTCAAACCTCAAAACCCCAGATCGAAGAAACCACCCAACGAGAGTTAAAACTGACAATGGATATTTCCTTTTAGATAGGAGCTGTTAATTTATTGGCTTAATATCTCTGCACAAAATAGAATTCTTCTAGTATCAATCTAATACCAATAATAACCATTTTTATCATAGTTATAAGAGAATAAAATAATTGTTCCTACTATTTTTTTCTGCATGTTAAACAACACTATTTTTGTTGTACACCGACCATATTTTATAAACATTTTCGTGCTGTATAGCTCTATAATACTGTTATATTTTATTAGCACATGATTATGTCTATAAATAGCAAAACCTTGCTGTAGCGTGCCAATAGCATTTAATCCCAATATTTTGATTCCTCGCTCTGTTGTCACATTAAATATTATCATAGATAATAAAAAATAGATTATAAAAAGCCATATTATCTGCACAAACACAATACGTCGGTATATGTTAAGTGTTTAGTCGCTGAAACGAAATAAAATCAACAGAACTCGCTCAATCGAAAGTAAACGGCCTCCGAACAAACAGAGCCAGAATAAACATCTTGAGATATATTGAAATATTACAAGAATACGGGTCATGGGTCTAATTTTATTTTCTCGGGACGAACGGTGAAAAGGTCTTGTTCGTACACCGGTTTGAGCTATTCACTTACGATTAGACACGGTTAAATTGTTCTTTGAGTCGGGGATATTTCTTCCATAAACGTTTCTTTCAGTAAATGAAATTCTCTCAAAGACACATTTTATTACATTTATTTTGTAACTACAGCTTCGATTTGACAAAGTAGCTAGTCTAGAAATTCTACATTTTTTCAATGACTTATAAAAGTAATCTTCTCTTTTCTATAGAAATCACGACATTGTTTTATTGGCCATACAACATAATGGCAATCGTTGTAAGATGTTACACGTTTCCACTTCTATATTCATTTCACAGTAGGTACGAATTGTCGTAATTGTCATATTGACATTAAAAATTTCAAACGAAGTTCTGAAAGAATAAACAAATAGTCCAAGAAAAAGTGCAACTTGTAACATGGTACTTTCAGGGCCAGTCGATACACGAAGTAATTGATTTATTTATTGTTGTCTTCGAAAGTAGACCCCACATAGTGTTAGAACAGTTAAAAATATCATTAAACATTTTCAAACTTTGGGATGTGTAAACAGTTGTAAAAAGTATCATGAAGCTAATGAACCACGTGTTAGACCTGTCGATGAGGAGCATCAAAACAGGGATATTGATAACTATTTATGCTTTTGTGGAAGCTAGTGAACCTTGCAATAGTTTACAAATTGCTAGGGAAGTTAACGTGAATGCTCGAACTGTCCAGCGAGTTCTCAAAAGGAATTGGTATCACTGTTTTAAGATATAACCAACACAAGAACTTTTTCGCGAAGATAACTTAAGGCGGATGGAGTTTTGTGAATTTATGTTAGTTAAACAGAATGAAAATGTACACTTTTTAAAAAATATTTTATTTTCTGACGAAACTTCATTTTCATTACATAAAAAACGCAATCCATCCGTTGCACGGTAATATTCTTGGAAAAATAAGCACCTCAGTGTTGCAGTGCGAATGCAGCATCCGCAAAAGTTAAATGTTTGGACTGGGATGTTAGGCGACCATATTGTGTATCCATATTGTCGGAAACCTAAACGGACCCAAATATTTACAACTTTTACAGAATGAGATTATTCCGGTAGTTCAACGCCTTCTTGTTAATTTTCAGGAGGTTTATTTTCAACAGGACGGGTGTTCTGCTCACAACTCTAGAGCAACTATTGACTTTCTCAAATAAACGTTTACTGATCGACTGATAAGTACACGTGGTTCAATTAAATGGCCCGCTAGATCTTGTGACTTAGTACCTAACGATTTCTTTTTTTTTTGGGGGATTTTCTCAAAGAAAACACTTATAGGCATCAGTTTGAAAGGGTCACAAGCCTAATCGAATTAAGGGCAAAAATACTTCATTTCTCAGCAAGTATTATACGAGCCCTACTTAAAAATATGAGGAGAAATCTGTATGATTGTCAGATGTGGTTACTGTTTAGCACAAGGAGGTGGAATATTTGAGCCCTTAATTCATTAATCTGCTTTCCTAATTTTTATTTTTTGTTTAGTACATTTTACGAAGTTTGTAGGTTCTTAATTAGGTAGTTTTTTTTTGTTTAAGTTAAGATATTAAAAGGGGATTAGGATGCATTGGACAATATGTGGAAGACATATTAAATAGAAATGGAATTAAAATGCTGGAATTCTGCCAAACCAATGACCTGATAATAGGAAACACATTCAGTGATCAAACCATTAACGACAAATATACATTTGTGGTTGAAGAGAGAAATGCGAAAAGCTTAATCGACTATATAGTCTATACGAGAAACCTAGAACAAAATATAAAAAAACATCTTAACGGAAAAGGAACCGGAACTGTCTACACAACAGAGAATGGTCACTGCAAAACTGGAGGATGAAAAACTGGGGGAAATGAAAAGAAAAGGCTATAAGAAAGTAAATGTAGACAAACTAAAGATAGAAAGTGTGCAAGAATTGTACACGGAGGAAAATAACAAAAGACTGAGACAAATAGAGTGTCAAAAAGAAACATGGACAATGGAAGAAAGATGGAATACTTACAGTGAAGTATTAAAGACAACAGCGACTGAAGTGTGTGGAATCAAAACATATAATAATTAAAAAGGATAAGATGGTGGAATAAAGAAGTGAAGACAGAAATTAAAAAGAAGAAAATAGCAAGGAAAAAATACATCGAAACGGGATTAGAAGATAAAAAAATACTATAGGCAGAGACGATTGGTAAAAAAACAGTCACACAAGCAAAAGCAAAAACATGGAAAGAATTTAGAGAAGAACTTCAGGAAGAATATATAACAAATAATAGAAACTTTTGGACAACAATACTACACATAAGGCAAGGAGGACGAAAGGAAATAAACGCATTAAGAGAGACTTCAAACCAAATACAAATAAGCCCAGAACAAGTAGCTAGGGTATGGAAACAATATTGTGAGAAAAAACTTGATACCGAAGAGATAAATGAAGACAACATAAACAATGAAGGCGAAGAAAACACAGAGCTAGAGCAAATAAGTAGAGAAGAAGTAATAGAAGGATTATTAAATATAAAAATAGGCAAGGCAGGTGGAGATCATGAAATTGAACCGAAAATGGTAAAATTCATGGGATAAGAAGGAATAAACTGGCTATGAAAAATATATAAAGAGGCGTGGAAAAAACAAACAATCCCTAAAGACTAGCAGAATAATATCATCGTGCCAATATACAAAAAGGAGAACATGTAAACTGCGACAACTATAGAGCAATATGTCTGTCATCACTCATCGGTATGCTTTAAAATATATACGAAAATAATAGAGAAGAGACTGAGACAAGAAGTAGAAATGGTATTGGGAGAAGAACAAACGGCATTTAGATCGGGAAGACAGAAAAATGACAACATATATATCATTAGAAACCTAATAGAAAGAAGCATAGATACGGGGGAAAACTAGTATTAGCATTCATAGACCTAATAGCAGCATTTGACACGATAAAAAGACATATTATAGGGAAATGCTTGAGAAAAATAAATGTCTAATGCATTGATAAAAATTATAGAAAGTACTTATAAAGAGGTAAAAGAAAGGGTACAAATAATAGGGGAAAGATCGGAAGCATTTAATTGGAAGAGAGGTATTAAACAAGGAGATAGTCTCAGCTCTTTGCTATTCATAATAGTAATGAACGAATTGATAAGAAACACTAGAGTCAGAACCAATCAACTACATACAATAATAGGTTACCACAGATTACAACCGGTAACAATAGAGTCCTTAATGTATGCAGACGACATAGTACTAATAGAAGATTCCGAGAATAAAAAGCAGAAGCTAATGGATATATGGTTAGAACAAATAGAAGAACTAAAAATGGAGATAAACGAGGAAAAAAGTAAGATAATAATAATCAGTGGCAAAGGAGATCAGGAATATAATCAAATAAAGATAAAATGTAAAAACTCAGAATTGGAAATAGTAACAACTTACGAATACCTGGGAAGTATAATACCTAATGACGGAAAAATAGACTGGGAAATAACAAATAGAGCAAAGAAATCAAACAAGTTAGACTATGCGTCAGTTCCAATAATGGGAAAAAGAGAACGTACACGAGAGACAAGAATTAAAATATATAACACAATAGAGATACCGACTGTGCTCTATGCAAGTGAAAACTGGACAATTCTGGAAAAATATAAGAGCAGGATAAACGCAATGGAGATGATACATCTAAGAAGGACAGTTGGAAAGATAAAATGGGATAGATTAAGCAACGAGACTATTAGGAAAATGGCCAACCAGGAACCGATAATGAACAAAATAGCAAAGAGATAAATAAACTGGTATGGTTATCTGATAAGGATGCAATCCAATACAATAACAAGAAAAGTTTATAAAGCAAAGAACATCGCAAAAAGAAAAAGAGGCAGATAAAAAAAAAGTGGATACAGCAAGTAGTAGGGGCGGGAAAACTTAAACAAAAATTACTCGAGGAATTAAAAATAATGGCACAAAACAGAAAAGAATGGAAGAGGTGGGTAAATGAAAATTAAAATAGCTAGCCTAAATTTGACAGCCTGATAGGGTAAAAAGAAGAGGAGCAAGAAAGAAAGTTGGGAAAAATTTTATTGTTTTTTTTTTATTTAAAAGTACAAACGATTCTTATTCTGATTGTTTTCTTCTTTCTTGTCTTATTGTTATAAGCTTTGTTCATAAAATTTGTACAATTTTCAGTGACAATAGAGCATATTACTTATTTACTAACTTATTTATTTGTATTGGTATTAAGGCTAAAAAATAACCAAAAAATTAGGTTTAGAGCATTATAATAAATATACTCTAGAGATGGGATTACAAAAAATCTTAATTCCTATGGTCCACAAAACTATGTCGTTATTTGTATAGTTTCATTTCATTATGCGTAGCCTCTGATTACATCAGAGGCTACGCATAAAAAAAGTGTAAAACTGTAAAAAGAGAAAAGTAACTATAAGCGGACAGGCATTGGATATATTCTGCTTTAGGGACAAAAATAAATAATTTTTGAGGGCATTGATTATGAGGCAATGCCTGGAGTAACTGTCAAGGTGTAAAAACGGTGTTTTTTGATTATTTTTAGTTTTATTTAATCAAATCAATATGTCCTACGGTAAAATGAACAAAATATTTAAATACCAGAAGTCTCTATTAACGCCAGATCATATGAAAAATAGAATAAAAAAAGCTTTTGATAAAAATTATTTACAAATGTTAAGAAATGTGGCACGGTCATTTGAATATCGGTTACAAACTTGTATAGACGTTGAAGGTGGAATTTTTGAACATTTACTTTCTACTTATTTCCTTAATATCACATTAATTGTAACATTTATTACATATTATTACATCATTAAATAAAAATTTACTCTGCCCGTGGTAGGGTGAGGAAAGGGCGGATTGAGTAGCTCGGAAATCACCTTACTGCAGCCGGTCCCAAGCTCGGATAAAAAAGGAGGGTTGGGCATAGGGTTAACTACCCACCCTCGGAAAAAGAAACTAGTTATGAAAACTGCAACTTTGCCTCGGAACCGGACAGATAAATACAAAAAACAACAAATGCAATGTAAAAGGACTATGAATATTGGAACTTATAATGTCCAGAGTTGTTACAGACCTGGAGCTTGGAATGCTGTGGAACAACTGTAAAACATAGGAATGGATATAACAGCTGTCCAAGAAATAAGATGGCCAGACGATGGAAATATAAAAATAAGTAAATCCACCATCTTCTTCAGCGGTAACAAAAACGGAAGACATGAATTTGGAACAGGCTTTGTAATTAGAGACAACCTAGTACAGAATATATTAAATTTTAAACCTATAAATTAAAGGATATGCTACATACGAATGAAGGGAGAACGATAAAATATTTCGATTATCTCAGCGCATGCACCAACAGAAGAGAAGGATGAAGATATCAAAGAGCCTAGCTTATACCCCACAATAGGTAAACACAGCCTACACAATATATCCAACGACAATGGCTTAAGACTCACACAAACTGCAGCAGCTAACAACATGCTAATAAAGTCAACCATGTTTCCGCATAAAGACATCCATAAGCAAACTTGGGTCTCAAACGACCATATTACGCGAAACCAAATTGACCATATCATTGTAGATGCCCGTCATGGTTACAATATTATAGACGTAAGAAGCCTGAGAGAAATAGACGGAGACACAGATCATTAGTTAGTTAGAGCAAAAGTCAAATTCAGAGTATCTATCCACAAATACAATAAAACAACAATAAAACCACAATGGAACATGAACGAGATATACAATGCAGAGACACAACAAAACTATAGAGAACAACTTAAACAAACCTTGAACTCTGAAAGAGAATACAAAGATATAGAACAGCTATGGGAAGCGCCGAAATAAGAACCCAGACAGCGGACAAGATCTTTGGAAGGAGTAGGCAGAAGAGGGCAAAAACATGACGAGGAATGTCGGAAACAGCTGGAAAAAAGACAAACAATAAGGAAGACTTACAACTGCAAACAGACCAAAGTAAAAAGGAATATGACGACTGCCGAAAAGAAATAAGAAAAATAATACGCACAAAGAAAAGAAACAACAAAAATATGAAGCTATGGAGAGAGATTGGCCCAAACCAGGCTCCAGAGAATTCTATAAAGCAATTTTTTCTGAGAAAAGGGGACACAAAACCAATTCCATCCATACAGAAGTAACTGAAGAATGGAAAAAGTATTTTAGGGACCTTCTAAACATTATACAGGAAGAACAGCACGAAGAAGAGATCTATATCACAGCGGAAATGCCCGTCAAAAATCCCTTTGAAGAAACCCAGAAGGCCTTAAATAAGCTGAAAAATCACAAAGCGCCGTGTACGAACGAGATACTAGCAGAACTTCTGAAATATGGGGGAGACGCACTACAGCGCCAAATCCACCAGCTAATAACGCACATATGGTTAGAAGAAAGAATACCAGCACGATGGAAGGAAAAAATAATAGTGCTAATGCTAAAAATGTCCTAGGCGAATATCAAGCCGGGTTTAGGGCAAACAGATCAATAAAAGATCAACTATTCACGCTGAGACAACTTCTAGAAAAGGGATGGGAGTATAACAGACCCACACAATCTTTTCATAGACTTTCGACAGGCATATGATAGCGTAGAAAGAAGCCAAGTATGGAATGCCATGGCGGAGTTCTCAATACCAAAGAAACTCATTCGGATGACCAAAGTCTGTATGGAGGGTGGAATATCTAAAGTACGTGTAAATAATAAACTGTTTGGCAGCTTTGAAATGAACAGTTAACTTAGACAGGGTGATGCGTTATCTCCACTACTTTTTAACCTTGTATTAGAGAAAGCCATGAGGTCGGCCGAAATAAAAACAGAATTGCTATCGATTCAAGGTGTCAAGCTGTTACTCGCATATGCAGATGACGTAGATCTCGTTAGAGACTCCATCCTATCCACGAAAGACATTTTGAACAAGGTGGAAGGAGCATCAAGTGAAGTAGGGCTGAAGAATAATGAAGAGAAGATGAAATATATGTGTATAAATAGAATGACACGAAGAGACAGAATAGGACAAAATGTGACGGTTAACAACTTCAATTTCGAAAGAGTACAACATTTTAAGTATCTGGGGGCCGTAATCACAGCTGACAACGATGTCACGGAAGAAACAAAAGACAGAATCCAATCTGCAAACCGCTGTCTATTTGCACTATAAATCCATCGTCAGACTTGTAATAACATACGGATGCAAAACGTGGACCGTGACCAAAGCCAACGAAGAAAAGCTCAGACGCTTTGAACGAAAAAATTTTCGAACCTCACCATGACATCACCACAAACCAGTATAAGATCAGAAGCAATATCGGATTAAAAGCACTCTACAACGACACCGATATTGTCCAAGAAATTAAATCACAGCGACTAAGATGGGCAGGCCACGTGCACAGACTGCATTACGTAAGACTTGTGAAACTGGTATGGGAGGAGATTCCCATAGGCAAAAGACCACTCGGACATCCCAGAATGCGATGGAGAGATAATATCCAAGCAGATCTCTGGAAAATGAACATTCCATTTGACCCTAGGTTGATGGAAGACCGAACAAGGTGGAAAAAAGTTGTACAGTCATCCAAGACCCACCCAGGGTTGTAGCGCTACGTGATGATGATGATTAAATAAAAATAATTTTGTTATATTATCACTCAATACTTAATACTTATGTTTACTTACAAAAACTAAATGTATTCCCGAAATTTGAAGAAATTTTCCCCGAAATATTTGTCAAAAATAAATTACAGGGCGATCCATTAAAAAAAATTGAAAAAATCATAATTTCGTTGTGTAGTTCAACCTGTATAAAAATGTAACTCAATGATTTCAAATAATCTTGATTTAAAAACAGCAATACTTGTTTATGTAATTATATAAAATAAATAATTGCTTATGCATTACTTCTTTATATACATGGTGTTGATTTCAAAAGGATTTCGAAATAAAAATGGTTATAACTTGTTAAATATTCTGTATATTAATGCAAAGCTAAATATTATAAGAAAAAGCATCATGAGAGGAATGGGTGTCTCATTTACAAAACTGTATGTTTACTATATCACGTAATTGCTAATCACCCTGTAGAATTCCAAATATTTTCCCAGTTCAAAGAATAGCATTGCCTACATTTATTCTAATTTTTTTTTGGATATCTTGTACCATAATGGAATTGTCAACCGATGTGGCACTAAAAGCTCACCCTGTATATATTTATATAATAGTAAAAAAAGTAAAAATATTGGAATACCTCGCATATATGTTATACAAAAATTGAAAATACATATAAGCTAAATATAAGCTAATGTACTATTGTACTACAAGGAATGTAAATATTGTTTTTTTAATCTCTTCCGATATTTCAAGAACTCAATTTATTATGAAAATCAAATGGATGAAATGAATGGTTATTCGTCACATTGTGTATTAATTTTGTGGTTAATTAACTTAAAAATATGCAAATTTTTGTACGACACAAACACAAACTAATACTATAAGATTCGTGGAAATAATTCCCTATATTATTTGGGTAATTCTAGAGCCGTTCCAGATTTACAGTTAAACTAAGAAATTTAACAATCCGGAATTCCTTTTCGTATCTCTGAAACTATAAAATCTCTCTTAATCGCGAGGTTTTCCCGAAGTCTCTGGATGCCTGCATTGAGGCTCGCTTAATCTCTACCATAAAACCATCGAAGCATTTATTGTTCGCACCAGGTCCGTCCCTCTTTCTTCTCCTCACTTATCTCCTTTGTCACGACCAAATCGACAAAATACCTTTAGAGACGATGTTTCGTGTACTCCAAACGACAATTTCTCTCGAGTTCTATTGACCGAAAGGGCATAGTGTGATTATCTTTGTATGTTAAGGAGCTTTGATTGCTTTATGGAAGCTGAATAGAGATCGAGAAGAGATAATAAAGCTTAACTAATTGAATTAAAACTATTTGTAATCAATATGACCATTTAATACGAAAAAAATAGCTTAGTGTGTCAGAGTCATACTCTGAGGGCTTCTATGGATATTCACAAATACACATGGGTACAACATACAAAGAATCTAAAATCAATCATTGACTATGTAATAGTCAAACAAAGCACTACCTTAAAAGTGAATGATGTAAAAGTACTTAGAGGACCACTATATGGTTAGGTTAGAGTGTGGTTCCGACCACTATATGGTTAGGACAAAAATGGTATTTCCTTTTAAATCTAACAAGGACAATAACGTTAATGAGGAACCTGAACAAACAGAAGTGATAACGAAAAAACGATATAACTTAAACAGCCTTATCAACGAAAGCACAACAAACCTATACCAGCACAGATTAGACCAAAAGTTGCTACATAATATAGAAGACCAGTCAGTAGAACAAGTTTACGAAAAAATAACGAATAGCATCAAAGAAGCAGCAGACGAGGCCATTGGACCAAAAACTAATTCCACTAGTAAAAAACTTTGGTGGAATCAAGAAATTGAAGAACTGGTACTTCGAGCAAAAAAAGCATACCACAAATGGCTAAACACAAAACAGGAGTTAGATAGAGAAGAATACAAAGATATTAAAGAAGAACACAACAACTAGTAAACACAGCTAAACGAGAAATGTGGGACAAAAAATGCAAAGAGATAGATACATATATGGGAGGTAGAAAATGCTCAGAGACGTGAAAATTCCTAACAAAAGTTAAATCAAATGAAAAAAGAGAAACAAACATACAATTAATAACAACACAGAACTGGATCCGACATTACGAAAATCTATTACCAGAAAACAGAGAGGAATATAGAGAAATGTCTCCAACTGAAATACACATACAGGGAGAAACGATAAACATCGATGAGAGGACTGTCATAAAAATGATACGACTACTAAAAAATGGTCGAGCTGCAGGTCCGGAGAGAATTTCAGCAGAACTAATCAAATGCGGCACTAACAAACTGCTTGAACGATTAACCTGGTGTATAAACCAATATCTAAACGGTGCACCAGTCCCGCATGAGTGGAAAGTATACTTCATATCATCTATACATTCAAGACTCCAGACGAGACATCGATAAAGTAAATTCAGATTTGCTAAAGCTATATCTCACACTAAGTAATAAAATACATCCTACTCTATGGAACATCTTTGACAAGCTCACAAACTTTCGATCGGAGACAGATGCTGATCTCACCAAGAAAAAACAAATCAAAAAGTTTGAAAAATTGATACTACAACAACGACCAAAGAAAAAGGAACTACCAACAACAGAATCCAGTAATTTAGTATACAATTTCTCAAATCTTACTTTGGATGAAGCTACAAATAGTGTCCTTTCCAAAGGGTTCAATTTTGCTATTGCACCGACACGGATTCCCGTCAAAAACATCATTAGCGAAGTGAAAACAACGATCACTAAGTTACCATCAGAAACAGCCGAGATTATTCGACAAGATGTAGCACAAATATTAAGAACGGCCAAGCCTCCGAAAAAGAATTTAACCTACGAAGAAAAGAAAGCCTTGAAGAGTATACAACAAAACAAAGACATTATCGTACTTCCAGCTGACAAGGGCAACGCTACTGTCATATTAAACATTGAAGACTACGACACAAAAATAAAGAACATACTAAACGATAGTGCATATCAAAAAATCACAACAGACCCAACAACATATCTGGAAAAAAAACTAAAGCCAAAATACAAGCGCTAAACATAAAGAAAGAACAGCAGTTCCAGCTTATTCTACGAGAAAAGTCGTCAAGATGTCTAAAACTTTACGGTTTACCCAAAGTTCATAAGGCAGAGTTACCATTACGACCAATACTCAGCTCTATCGGATCACCGCTACAATCACTGGCAAAATTTCTGGCTGACGAGCTACAACCATATGCAGAGAAAGCGGATTCTTACGTCAAGAATGCAAGCCACTTTATCGACCGTATCAAGGACGTTATTCTGGAACCTGAACACTTATTAGTGAGCTTTGACGTAGTCTCATTATTCACCAATGTGCCAGTAGAAGAATCATTAGACATTTTACGTAGAAAATATCCAATACCACAGGATACACTAAACCTGACAAGGCACTGCTTAAACAACACCTATTTTATCTACAAGGACCAGAGGTATAAACAAGTTGAAGTGGCACCGATGGATTCACCACTGTCACCCGTAATAGCCAACCTTTTTATGGAAGAAATAGAATCAAAAGCAATAGAAACAGCAGAGCATAAACCCAAACTGTGGCTTAGGTATGTTGATGACACATTTATTATCTGGACGCTTGGAGAAGATAAACTTAACGAATTCCTACAACAAATTAATAATATCCATCCAAAAATACAGTTTACCATGGAACGGGAGAATAACCAACACCTTCCATTCCTAGATGTGTTAGTTATTAAGAAAGAAGACGGGAGCATGGGACACACAGTATACCGAAAACCAACTCATACTGACAGATACTTACACGCAGACTCACACCATCATCCTGCACAATTAAATTCGGTAATAAAAATCTTAATAACAAGATCTGAAAAACTGGCAGATAAGGAACATAAGAACAAAGAAATGCCAAAAGTCAAAGCAACTCTAAGAAAAAATGGCTTCTCCATGTTTACGATTAAAAAGGCACAGAAATCTTGAAACAAAATCAAAGATTCAGAAGAAGAAGAAGAAGAAAAACCAGTCGGAAAAACTATCCTGCCGTATATAAAGGGTACGACAGACAAAATCAGCAGAGTGCTACGAAAAAACAAAATAGAAACTATTTTTAACACCGACAAAAAAATCGCAACCATATTACCATTGGCAAAAACAAAAGTTGCATTGGAAAATCAAGGTGTATACAGAATCCCGTGTGAGGACTGCGATAAATCGTACATCGGACAGACAAATCGAAGGATACAAGTTAGACGCGAAGAACATCGAAACGCCATCGAAAGAAAAGAAAAAAGTTCATCCCTAGCACAAAATGCCATACACACAGGACAGAAGATAAACTTAAATGGAACAACAATGCTAGCCAACATCGAAAATAAGGCCAAACGTGTAATCAGGGAAGCCATATAGATCGAAAAACATTCGAAAAATTTAAATACCAGAGATGATGCCCAAAGACTCCCAAATACGTGGAAACCAATTCTGCAGAAGGAAAGTAGAAATTAAAATAGCGAAGAAGACCCCGCCCACTCTGCTCACAGGACCAATCACAAGAAGTGCTACAAGGTATTTAAACTCAACGTGCAGCGACCGAGAAATCAGTTCTCCTGAAACATCAAGACGAAGCAGAACTAATCTTACTTGACAATAGCAAGTGTGACCTTGCCGTCGTCAAAACAATGATTTTTCTTTCTTTTTTCAAATTCAAATTCCCTCAATGTTATATGTTTTTATCTCTGGATCACCTGTACTTATTCCAGATCTCTTTCCCTTCCTTCAAATGTAAAGCTGCGATATTTTCAAGCCCCACGTTTTGGAAGCCAGTTATTGTGATATTTCAAGTCTTGGTGTGCCAAGCAATTAATTAGCTAATTAATTAATTTATTAATTAAAATTATTTAAATGATATGATTATGACTCTATCACACTTTTTAATTCTCTTATCTCATGGTTAAATTCGTCCTTCAATATCTATGCTATTACATGTGAAAGGTAAGGTCCAAAGAATACCGGAATAATAAAAAACATATATGTTCTAACATTATATATTGAAATAAAAATAATGAAATAAAATTCACACTCAAATGTTTTCAATAAACAATATCTCATATATTGATTCTCAAAATTTTGTTCTACGTACGTGAACCTTTAAAATTAATGGTACAAACAATATTAATTGAAATCTCAAAATCCCAAATTATTCTAACTCTCCTAATCAAAATATTTATATCCTTTCTAAATTAAGTGTAAAAATTGTGTTATCAATAAAAGAAAAACTGCAGAAAACAAAAATATCTCTCTGATGATGAGTGGTCCAAATCCTTGTTCCTTGTAGACTATATTATCTACTCTCAGGCGCTCCCTAGGTAATCAGCAATCTTACACAAATTATTGCCCATAAGTTTATCGTCCTTAATGATCTCCTTCAAATGCACGAATCGTTCAAATTATGCTAGCTTCTTCTTCTCTCAATAAACTGAATCTCTCGTTGGCCTGAGTGAAAAATGACTCTTGGAATATCTTTTCTTTACGATAAACTGAATCTCTCGTTGGCCTGAACAGTGACTCTTGGAATATAAGTAGCAAAATATGACTTACAATCTTTTACTGGATCAGCTTCTGTCAGATACACTAACTACACGAAAACTCACAAACTTTCACTGCTACTGCTTCCTACCTCTGGGAACCACCCGAGAAAAAAACGGCCGTTCGCCTTGCACCCTTGGAAACCAACTGACTATCTTTTTCTCTCTCAAAAATCTAGCTAAACTTTCATTCCTACATACCTATCCCACCTTTTTTTAATCTCCTATAATATATATATATATATATATATATATATATATATATATATATATATATATATATATATATATATATATATATATATATATATATATGATTTCAATTGTTTTCCGGGTTTGACTCCGCGTTAAATAGTTTTGCTGTACAATGTTTGGAATTTAAAGAAGTAGCCACGCGTCAAATTTTGGGAGAATATGAGAGATATCGGTTCATTTTTTTACTAACATTATATCCCTGTAGAACATTTTTTTCTTATTATTTGTGTTTAGTTTGACACTTAAGGTGCCTGTCCATTCCGAACGTTGGCGATCATTCTGGCTATGATGAGTTTGTTGGTTCCTATACGAAATAGCTCTGTTGGGGTTTTTATATACCATGCTCTCAAATTAGCAAGCCTGGATATTCTTTTTCGGCCTGGGGCTCTTTTTCGTTTAATTTTACCTTGTAAAATGCATTGAAGTAGCTCGTATCTGCCTTGTTGCTGTTGTAGCTGTTCATCCTCCGCAGTACTTCTTCATTGGTGACTTTGTCTGTCCATGGTATCTTCAAGATCCTTCTACGTGAACATAGCTCAAAAGCCTCAAGTTTTGATAGAGTTTCCGCCTTCAATTTCCATTTGCATTTTATTACATTGTCGATTTGAAAAAGAACAACTCTGTATATAAATATAAAATATCAAATTTTTCAATTTTTGATTTGGTGTGTCGCTTGTCAATAATAATCGATTCAAATCGATGATTGTTTCGATAGTCATTTTTAATTTTTGTCATTTCGGACATTGTACAGTTTAAGAGTACAATGCTAGAAGTGAACAATAATTTCCGAAGAATGCTAGGATTGTCCAATTTCGGGCTTTGCTCGTAACATATACATTAAAAAAAAAATAATAATAAACTTTAACAATTTTATGCAATTTTACCTAAATGTAATACCATCTTATTGCTTTACCCTCTAATACCATATAACTATTATGATTATTATCTATAGATTTTTATGGTACAGAAGAATGGATCTACGTAACACATTTTAATGTTTTTTTTTGTTTACGTCATCTTCAAACGATGTTTAATATATCCCCGATTGATCATTATCCAGAAAATAAAGAACAAAATATAACCTACAAAAACTCCATCGTAAATTTTTCATCGAAAATACGCGAGGAAAATTTTCGCAATCTCTTGCCATTTTTATACTTTCTCGAACACGCAACAGCTTCCTGTTAGGCGATCATTTTATATTTCACCTTTCAGAATATTGAAGTACAATCCCTTGTCATTTATAACCGTCAGTTTCAAAATAAGATCCACTTCATGCAGAGGGATGTCTAACAATGCATGAGAATTATCACGGGTATATTAACGTGGGTTTTTATTCACTATTTGAAAAAAATTGATTAAACTCAGCATTTGAAAGTGACAAAGTGCAATTTTTAATAGATATATTACACTGAACTTTATCAATCCAAGAAAAGAAACTTCGGTATTAACACGGAATAGTAACCTACTGGGCGATATTAGGAATTTTGGAGTGGGTTTTCTGGTACATGAAGACGTGAAGCAGGTAAAACGATTCGTAGTAAAATCTGACAAAATGTGTGCAATTAGAATTAAAGGAAAAGAGAACATGATATCGTTGATAAATATACATGCTCCAGCAGAAGAAAAAGAATAAGAAGTGAAAGGAGACATTGTGTGAAGAAATGAAGTAATACAATGATCAAAAGAGAAACAACATATAAATATTTAGGAACGGTACCACTATAACTAAAACGCAGGACAAATTATGTATATGGAAAGAATACATTGAACTTCTATTTTATGACCAAAAAGTAGAAGAATTAGAAGTTGACGGAGAAACCACGGCACCAGAAATAATGAAAGAGGAAGTTACTTGAGTCATAAAACACACAAAAGTTAGAAAAACTACAGGACCCGATAAAATATCAATTGAACTATTGAAGATAATTAAGGAAGATAATATTGATGTCTTGGTAAACCTTTTTAACTCCATATTCAAGACGGGACACATAACCCAAAAATGACTTCTTTCAACTTTTGTAACGATTCCAAAAATCACAAATGCTTAAGATTGTAATGACTATCGGACAATTGCATTAATGAGCCATACATTGAAAACCTTCCTTAAAATCATACATAACAGAATCCATATGAAATTAGAACAAGATATATGTGATTCACAGATGGGTTTTAGAAAGGGTCTAGAAACTAGAGAAGCATTATTCGGATTCATAACGAAACAGAAACGATAAAACAGTTTGCATAAATATATGCAAATTAATAAATATATCCCACAACTGATGCTCTAGTAAAAAAAAACCTTTAAACAAACAAAAAAGAGTTGGGAAAATTATGGTAAATCTCTCAACAGATCGGTACCTCTGAAGAATATATTAAAAAAAGGTAAATACTTTTCAAAATTGGAAATATTTAAATCGAAATCAATCAGATCACGATGAATGGCTTGCTGAATTTTACAAAAATTTAACCCCTTCATATGTATCCCCTGATCCAACTATTTTTGTTTGTAGTGTGTAGATACAATAGAACATAGTATTAGTGGACATTATCTCACCAACAAGTTTACACGTCATGAATTAGACATGGCACTCAACAAATCTGTCAATACAGCTCCAGGTTCTGATAATATACATTATCCTATGTTATTTAATCTTCCTAGATCAGGAAAAATTTTGCTTTTAAATCTACTGAATAATGTTTGGTTAAATAAAGTCGATATACCTTCACAATGGAAAAATTACATTTTAGTTCGCATACTTAAGCCAGGAAAACCAAAAAATCATGCATCGTCATATAGGGCTATATCTTTAACATTATATGTTCTAAAAACATACGACAGAATGATAAAATCACGACTAGATTTTTTTTTAATCTACTAATCTTATTCATAGTTCTCAATTTAGATTTCGAAAAAAAGTCGACATATAAAAACCTGTCCAGTATTATTATACATATATTCAATTATCACTCTCCAATGACCAGTCAACATTAGCTTTATTTTTAGACATAACGTGATATTAGACATGTGTCTTTAGACAAAAATGTGTCAAAGTCTGTCTGAACACCTATATACTCTATACAATAATATAAATTTATTTTTCAGAGAAAACCACTTATTCTCCAGAGAAAACCACTTATTTTCTGAATGCAGACAAACATCTATGAGTTTGCCACAAGGTGGTATGTTAAGTCCTATACTTTATATAATTTACTCAAGCGATCTAATTGTTGACATCCCAAATAATATATCAATTTTTCAATATGCTGATGATATTATTATTTAAACTCGCTACGAATCCATCAAGATAGGCAAACTAGGATAATAAGAATAAGGATAATCAACTCAATTATGCAAAATCAAGAGCTTCCAAAAATAATGTTACTATTTTATAGAACACTCGTTAGATCTATTTTAAATTACGGATCTTTATTTTACCATTCAGCAGCAGCAAGAAATCTTATAAAAATAGATAAAATAAAAAACAAATTTCTTCGACTTAGTATTGGATACTTGGGAAGTACGCCTGTAGACGTTATGGAAACAGAAACATGTGAACCGCCACTGAATCTTCGGAGAACATTTCTATCTGACAAATTAGTAAGAAGTCAGAAATTCAAGTTATTGGTTAAAATATCCAGCTTAGCTGTTTTGGTTTTAACATCTAAATATTGGGATAAGTAAAAAATACCGTTATTGAAAGTTTTATTACCAATGTACACAGATATGAAGAACTTAATGAAATCCCTTTATAGAATTCTAATTATTTTTATGAAATATTTCTTTCTCCAGTTAAGACCCATATTAACGTTAGCTTATTGTGTCAAAACACATATGCCAAAAAAATAATGTTTTCAAAATCAAATATATGCTTCTTCCCGCTTTCATGTTTTGTGAGCCCAGTGACGTTGTTCTTGTCATATTTGTAAGAACGAATTCTGGATTGAAGCAGTTGACTGGTTTGACCGATATAGACACCTTAACAGTTAGTGCATGGTATCTCGTAAACAACATGGGATTTCTCCAGTTAAGACCCATATTAACGTTAGCTTATTGTGTCAAAACAATATTATTATACAAAAAGAATATTATCGAGATTGTATAGTAAAATGGAAAGAGTACGAAAAAGTTTATACTGATGGATCTAAATCGGAACATGCGAGTTGGCTGTGCAGTTTATTATCCTTCCAAAAATATTAAGCTAATATACACACTGTCAGATGTGATGTCAATTTTCAGTGCTGAGCTTATTGCCACAAAATTAGCAATTAATTTGCGTTTAGAAAAACTTAATAAAATAATCTGTGCTTGAATCCTAATTTAAATTACATCCTTCTTGATCTTTTGGAATTCTATCAAAATGTATCAAGTAGAGGACAACAAATTTATATATCATTTATAGAAGAAAATGAATCATTATACGGATTTTAGAAATTTACACTATCAGAAAGAGAAAAAGAGGTACCAAGATGGCTGTTGGTTGTTAGTAATATTTAGTTAAACCAAATCCTCTGAATACTTGTACTGAATATTAATTTTAAATATTTAGCGTCAAATCAAAAATTTTACCTACACCTGCAAAACTAAATATTATAATAATTACAGAAGAAGCAAAAGCATTCTTGGATATTTTCACCATTGTATTGAATGTGCCATTAATGAACATTACTTGTTTACTTGCGAATACCTTCTAGTTTTGCGACGATCTTGTTAATCGGCGATCGGTCAAACTTACCTGAAACAAAAAATAAAGTATTAAGATATATTAATTTTTATTTTGAAATAAATATAAAAAAACTAGATGCTACACGTGGAGAGTTTTAATATTTAATTATAGAACGTTTAAGTTGTACAATTTACTCTTTATTGATTAATTATAATCGTCATTTAAGCTCACAGTATGTCAAATTAGACATTGATTCCGAAGCTTTTAATCCCCAATCACACACTCAAGCTCATGGGATGCGTTAAGTGAAAGCTCTCAATTAGTGAATCAAGTTTAGCAAATTGTCCAATTTGGACAATGGGTACCATCTTCTTCTTCTTACGGTGCCTTATCCTTAAGGACGTTGACCATTATATTTGCCCATTTAATCTTATTTGTAGCAGCCCTGAATAGTTCTATGGAGGTCATGTTCGTCCATTGCCGTAGGTTTTTAAGCCAAGAGTTGCGTCTTCTTCCTGGTCCTCTTTTGCTATTGACTTTGCCTTCGATTATAAGTTGGAGCAGTTCATACTTTTTATTTCTTATGATGTAACCAAAATATTGTGTTTTCCGTTTTGTTATTATAAGCATAAGCTCTCTTTCCTTATTCATCCTCCGCAAGACTTCCGCATTTGTCGTATGGCTCATGGGTACCATACCCAACAAATAAGATGCCGCTTATAAAACAAGATAAACACACATTCATTTAATATTTATTTGACAATTCCATCATAAGAAAATTCTTAATTATTAAATACTTTTTTATAAATAGAGACCTTCAGATCCAAAATATTAAAGACACCGTTGTCTCACTCAGTGGCACTTACGAAAAGAGACTACTGAACCATTTAAATACGCTTGCGCAAAACCTACATACGCTACCAAGGAGAGGAAGACTAAAACGCCGTGATCCCTTAGACCTTTCTATACCTTAACATACATAAACGTATACTCTATCATTTTATAATTACAACTTATACTAATATATACTTTTAACTTATAATTGTGTGTGTATTTTACCTATTTCTATTTTTTAATATGTTAAAATATCATTAATATCATTAAGTAAAGTGTTATTTATATTTCAAATATATATATAATATATATATATATATATATATATATATATATATATATAATATATATATATATATATATATTGTTATGATATGTAAAAACGAGAAAAATATTGGTTTGTTTAAAATATTTCAAAATTCAAAAACATTAAAATAATTCAGATAATTAGGATAATACCCAACAAACATTTCGAAGAAGGAAAATATTTAAATTTTTGGATTACCTGTATTAAGCAAAATGTAAGCTAAGCATAAAATTATTTCCTTTGTTATACTATACTTGAGTGACCCGCATAATTTTAAGTGAAATCCCAAAGACAATTGAACCGGGTTTTTCCAAATACATTAACGCAGCGATTAAAGACAATAGAAGAGGTTTTAGAAAGAGGTTTTTGTTAGTTTTTAAGAATTATAGAAAAATATTATTTGTAAATAAGTGTTAGGAAATTTTATAATTATAGGTAAAAATTTGTTTGTTATCGGAATGAAAGAATGGGGACTTGTGACGAGTTTTGATTGGCGGAGATTAAGAAAGGTGGGAGGTATGTAGGAATGAAAGTTTAGCTAGATTTCGGAGTGAAAAAAGATAGTTAGTTGGTTTCCAAGGGTGCAAGGCGAACGGCCGTTGTTCTCGGGTAGTTTCCCAGAGGTAGGAAGCAGTAGCAGTGAAAGTTTGTGAGTTTTCGTGTAGTTAGTGTATCTGACAGAAGCTGATCCAGTAAAATATTGTAAGTCATATTTTTCTACTTATATTCCAAGAGTCACTGTTCAGGCCAATGAGAGATTCAGTTTATCGTAAAGAAAAGATATTCCAAGAGTCATTTTTCACTCAGGCTAACGAGAGATTCAGTTTATTGAGAGAAGAAGAAGCTAGCATAATTTGAACGATTCGTGCATTTGAAGGAGATCATTAAGGACAATATACTTGCAATAATTTGTTGTAAGATTGCTGATTACCTATGGAGCGGCCACGAGTAAATAATATAGTCTACAAATAACAAGAATTTGGACCACTCATCATCAGAGAGAGATAGTTTTGTTTTCTGCATTTTTTTCTTTTATTGGTAACACAATTTTTAAACGTAATTTAGAAAGGATATAAATATTTTGATTAGGAGAATTAGAATAGTTTGGGATTTTGAGATTTCGATTAATATTGTTTGTACCATTAATTTTGATTGTTCACGTATGTAGAACAAAATTTTGAGAATTTTTATATGAGATTTTGTTTATTGAAAACTTTTGAGTGTGAATTATTTCATTATTTTTATTTCAATATATAGTGTTAGATCATATGTGTTTTTATTATTCCGGTATTCTTTGGACCTTACCTTTCACATGTAATAGCATAGATATTGAAGCACGAATTTAACCCTGAGATAAAAGAATTAAAAATTGTGATAGAATCATAATCATATGATTTAAATAATTTTAATTAATCAAAAAATTAATTAGCTAATTAATAGCTTGGCGCACCAAGACTTTAAATATCACAATAATATATATATATATATATATATATATATATATATATATATATATATATATATATATATATATATATAATATAAAATTAATGTTTCTTGGGTTTAGGTTCAATAAGGATATATTACATGTGGAACTGGATTTTATTTTCTATAGCAATCAATCAACGTTTCGGCAGGAAACCCTTGCCTTTGTCAAGATTCTAAAATGTATATGTATAAGAACAAACAGATATTGTAACATATATATATATATATATATATATATATATATATATATATATATATATATATATATATAGGTATATAAATATATATATAGGTATATAAATATATATATATATATATATATATATATATATATATATATATATATATATATGTATATATATATATATCGTGGGCATACTGCAAAAACTGACCAAGTCAAATATGATGCTTTCGAGATAATTGATGTTGAATATTTTGTAATTTTATTTGAGTTTATTTCTAAATCAATTTAAAAGGATATGTATTTTTTCTTTCCAGGCATTAAATGGTTGAAGTTAGTGATTCTAAGTATCTCTAAAGATTGTATTAATCTTTTTGTTTTTCGCAAAAAAAATTGACTTGGTCACTTTTTGATGTAGAAATTTTCTCATATTGACATCATGGCCACAAAATGATAATTATTGATCAATAATAAAACACAAAGAAAATACCTATGTCTAATTTTATTTATTTACAGTGTAAGGCTGAAGTTTCAAATAAAAACATTTACTTTATTTTTTAAATTGGAAAATGATAACAAAAATGTAAAAGTTTCTATACTAGAATTAATCTGACTCCGAATCGGACAAGTAGAACTAATCCAAATCCGAATCGGACAATACTGATGGCTCTGGAGCAACATCTTTTTTTCCACTCTCTGATGGTATTGACTGATACCAAGCATGGAATTCAGAGGGAATTGTTCCTGTCTTACATAATTTTAGAAGATCCTGCTTTTTAAGTTTAGAAATAGGAATTTCTTTAGAGTATAATAGTTGAATTTCTTTTATAGGATTTATAACTCGTTTAGTACGTCCAACTACATTGAACATAAGAAATTTTGGATCACTATAGTTGTACTTAAATAGTATATATTGCGGTTTATCTGCTTCATATCGCATACATTTAATTTTTAGCCAATTAACACAATTTCCGTTTTCATCAATGGTTCTATTTTTAAGAGTATTAGCAGCTAGGGTCTTTATGTCAAGAAAATCATTATACCTTAATTCCTGTACGTTATATGGATCACTTCTTTTGTTTCGGCCTCTTTTGGAGCGTGCCAGTCTAAAAATGTTTAACCAATCATGCATAGTGTATTCTGGAACATTCTTTTTAGCATTTTCTATGGCGCTATGCATGGAATCTACTTTCATATAAGAATGCCCAGATTCCAAAAAATTATGGTGTACAATATTTAAATTGCTGTTTTGTACGATAAATAGAAATAATGCTGCAATAAACTGATTTCTGTTTTGACCGCTACAGTTATCAGAGAACAAACTTATTTCGATAATATTTTGTGGCAAAGATTTTATAAACTTAAGCAGGCATGTACCTATTTCTGAACTGCCCCTTTGACCATTAATTTCAGTCCATGCGTAGCAGTGGGCTTTTTGACTAGCTGCTTCGTAAATTGTGAGATTGTACGCGCACAGCTTTCTACTGTAATACATTGGTGAGACATCTGAAGAAGGTATTTGCAGGACGCTTTGTAAATCAAACGTGACACTTAAAAAACTATTATCAGTCATTGCGCGCTCTTTGTCTGATTTTTTTGCTAAATTTGCTTCGTCTCGTCTTTTAATGTGATTCTGATATTTTTCTTCTAAATCTGCAGCTTTTGTCTTCAAGTAGTTCGTGCATGTTAGGCACTGATCCTTTTTAGGCTTAAAAAAGGACAAATTAAAGTTGGTACCAAAAATGCGACGGTAAGTTATTTGAGATGCGTATTCCTTTCCCATTTTCTTGCAATCTTCCACATATAGTTCGTACATTTTTGCGATAGATAAATAAGAATCTAAATATTCTCGTTTAGTTGATGATCTACAGTAGTGAGATGCCATGGTTGGAAAACTTTGTACATGCGCTTTGATTGACGCTATAATATCAGGTTTGGTTTTATTAGCCGGTTCCTTTTTGCCACGTTTGTCGTTAGCTGCAAATATTTCTATATCATTTGCTCCAGAAAATGCCTTATCCACTGACCCGTGGCTTATACACAAAGTGCGTAGAAAGAAATTCTTGCAAACTCGAATTTTTTTACCCTGGTTTAGGAAATGATAGTACCTACTTGCAGTTTTGAGAGCACCTGTTCCAGAACGAACTCTTCTACAAGTAGGTTCTTTGCTCGCAACACAACAGAGAATATAATCTTTTTGACGATTATAGTCTAATCTCCAAAATTCCGAGTATAACTGGTTTCTGAAATCATCATTAAAACTAAGAGAGCATTTGAATTTACAAGAGTTGCAATTAATCAATTTTGGTTTTTTTGCTGCAATGACTGTTCCTTTTGATTTGTAAGGCAAACTTGACATTCTATTTTTCTTCTTAATATTTCTTTTCCATCGGGAAGGGTTAGCTCTTCTCCAACGACATTCTTGTTTTGATAAGGGTACATCACTATCAGTTGATTCAACATTTGATAAACCATCATCATCACTCGGAATATAGTTATCACTACTGCCGGTAGAAAAATCTGAACCACTATCAACGACCATTTCCTCAAACGTAGGTGACACAGGTATATTACTCACCTCAATAGAGCTATTATGTTCTTCACAATGTTTGGTATTCTCTTTTTCATTATTAGACGTGGTAGTTGAACATCCTTGCATTAGAGTAGTATTGAATGAACCTAATTAAAATATTAGTTTAGGATAAAAATATCAGTTTTAAAATGTATATTTACCTTCCGTAGTGCTGGTTCCAGCTGACAAAATAGGAATGTGTTGTGATGTTGATTTAGAAGACCATAGTTCTGAAACCGTTACTTATTATTAGTCACCCTAATTTGATCTCATTATTATGTTTTATATTTTAAAACAGCAAAATGATCAACAACAAAAATCTACATAGAATATTAACTTTGTATCAGCGGCATTTACTGTTGATGGTTAGGAAGTGGGGCGATAAATATTATTTTTTATGGAAAACGTTTATCTGCTAAGAGCTAAGTAATACATACTTTTATAATTTGTTGTCCTCATCATAACCTCAAAATTATTTTCAATAAATATTACGAAATTACAACACTCACCTGCGTTATTTTCATGTGAAGTAGGTACTAGCTTCGCCTTCATCTAAACACATTTGTACTAAAAACTTTACCCTGGACGTCATAATGAAAGATAAACTTAATATTTCCTTTTCCAACACGTGATAATTCAACTAATAAACATACAACGTGTAGGTAAAACTAAAACATCAAAAAGTGACCAAGTCGTAATAGCCAATTGTCGCAGTTCAATGTTGATATGAAATGTGAATCACATTTCATGCAAAAGTGACCAAGTCAACATGATCATTTCTTCCAGTCTATTGATACGCATACCGAGACATAGACATTTGGATGTTATGTGTGTTGCGGCATCGTGCCTTTATATTTTAACTTGGGCACTTTTCCAGGTATTCGGTTACGTCTTTCGAGTGACTTGGATTGATAAACGAAAAATCGATAAAAATTGACTTGGTCAGTTTTTGCAGTATACCCACGATATATGACTTACCAAAACGTAAAACGTGATACAGACATTAACAAACTAACAAATAAAAGTTAATAACTGATATTTCATTGTTTACTGTCATTAGTATATAATTATTTTTATATGGGCGTTTCATTGGTGTTTTCGAAAAAGGTAAGGTGGAGATATGTGGTTTACTTATACTTTTTATGATGTTATATTATAAGCCTCAAATATAATTTGAGGCTTATTTGTAACTGTCAATATTCAAATTTATTTATAAATTCAATTGTTTTTGTATTAAGAAACTTTTCCACAATTATATAAAAATCTATTAGATTAAAACAGAAAAGCATTTATTAAATTAAAACATATTTATATTGATATTTTTTGTAATATGTTTGTATGCAGTATTTTTATATACCAAACTAATTTTATTTGGTGAGTAAACACAAATTTTTCTTTCTAGTTCAACTTTGTAAGATCTTTTGTATTTTTTAGCAGCTCTTGATAATGATTGTAAACACAATTGAAAGCTCGATTAAAAAGTAGTTAATAAATAGCCTCTTTTATTGACTCCAGACTATCCACAACAGTTTTATATGTTTTCCAAATGAGTCACTTCTTTATTTCTACTCTTGTAGAAAAATATGGGTTTTTTTGATGACATCCGAAACGATTATGGGCAATGCACAGTCAGAATTCTGAAGGAGTGGACTAGAATTACCATCAAACTTGATGCTTTACACAATCAGAAAAGTTTTTTATTGAAGTGTAGATCTAATGGATGTTTCTCTGGACATGGTACAAATGGCCTAGTCAATGTTAATTCCCTTTTACATCATCGCACTGGGAATATCGCACAGGTTTGGAAGAAATATTATTAATTTAGAGATTAAGATTGCTTTTGCTGATATTAACTTTTTTTAAAGAAAATTACATGAGTTACGTACCAAGGTTCATAATATCTTAAATTTTCACACATTAATTGAATTTAATCGTAGACAAAGAATTAAATACAACACAGAATTTTATAAAATCAAAAAAAAACACAAATTAATAAGTTCAATAAATTAAAAATAGAAGCTTTTAATAAGATAAAATTTCAAGAAAAATGGTTTAAAAATCTAACACCTATTCATTTTCGTTTTGAAATTAAAAAATTTTTAGCATTAGGACCTAAATTTTCTTTATGTTCTTCAAAATCTGATAGTAGAGTTTCTAATTTACTTTCTGATATTGAATCAATAATCAGACCACTAAATGATAGTCAAAAGGATGTTGTTAGATCTAAATGTACAAACGTTATTACAAACTTTTTACAAAAAGAAGTCAAAGATCATTTTTTAAATAAATACTATGTACAAACTAAACTTTTCTTAAAAACCATCCTGATATTTACATTGTCAAAAGCGATAAAGGTTACGTAACTGTTGTAATATATAAAGAGGATTACCTACAAAAAACTGGAGAACTATTAAATGATACTAAGTATTACACTACACTTAGAAGGAGTCCTGTTTGTACTTTGCAACAAAAAGAAAATTGTCTAGTATCTAAATTAAACAGTAAAAAATTTATTGATAATAAAAAAGCAAAAGAACTCAAAATTTATAATTCTATTAATGCATAACACCACGGTTTCATGCTCTACCTAAAATACATAAACCAACTTTATCTATGAGACCAATTGTTATCTATGAGACCTTATAATTTAAACAACAATTTTTACATTAAATATTCATTTGATTTTAGTGTTTTCATTATTAATTTCCAATTGCCACAAAATTATGTTTTAGTTAGTTTTGATGTAACATCTTTTGTTACCAATTTACCTTTAGATTGATTCATAAGTAGTGTTAAAAAACATTGGAATGAGATTTCGCAACATACTAATATTGACTTATTACATTTTAAAATACTCATCAACTTTGTTTTTGATTTTAATATTTTTCTATTTAATGGTGTCTTTTATAAACAAATTTTTGGTAGTCCTATGGGATCTAGTCTTTCGCCCATTCTAAGTAGCTATGTCATGGATGATGTTATTGGTGATTGTATCAACAAATGCACTTTTTTCATTTCGTTTATTAAAAGATATGTAGATGATTTAGTTTTGGCAGTTCCTAAACACAAAATTCTTGAAACAGTCAACATTTTCAACAATCATAATTAACATATACAATCTACAGTTGAGGAAGAGGTAGATAATTCTATACCATTTCTTGACATGAGAATTGTAAGAACTACAGACATGTTGAAAACCAGATGGTTCAGAAAACCCATATGTAGTAATAGATTTAGAAGCTATTACTTTCATCATCCAAATAAGCTGAAAATGTACCTTATAACAGGATTAAAAGAACGTGTTTTAATGCTTTCTCATCCAGATTATCTACAAGAGGATCTTCAATTGTTATAACATATTTTAATTAAGATATTATTATCTTCCAGATATGCTACATAGGATGTTTTTTCTAATATTATTAATATAAATGACTTACCACCATTTTTTGCTAAATCTCAGAATATTGTATCCAACAATCAGAACATCTATTATCATTCACTACCTTTTATACCATCATTAACACCGAAATTAATACAAACACTAAAGGTTATTGAAAATATAAAAATAGCAACAAAGAACATCAAAACCATTTCATCTTTATATTCCAAAACTAAGTATCCTATAGACAAATTAGATAAAACAAATGTAGTATACAGCATTAGTTGTACTCAATGTAAAGCTGAATATGTTGGTGAGACCGGAAGAAATCTTTCAAATTGCATTATTTCTCACAAAAGTGATTGCAGAATTAAGAAAACATCTTGTGCTTTGGCACAGCATGTAATCGACAAAGAGCATATTATAGATTTTGATAATATTAAAATTTTATGTAGTGAAAGTAATAAATTCAAAATAACTTTTTTGGAACTGGTTTGTACTAGCAAAAGTAATATTAATTTAAAAAAAATTCAAAATTCAGAAATTCAAAATCTAAGCAAAATTTATAATTATATTATGTCTATGTAGTTTATAAAATATGAAACCAGTAAAATATCACATTTTGATTTAATTTTCCATGTATTTGTTACATTTTTTCAGGCATGTATCAATGGTGAATAAATCTTCTTCTGTTTTGTTACTAAACAAAAAAGAATTTTAAACAAAATTTTATTTTTAGCAAAATATTTGTCAAAAATAAAAATTGGTAATTGGTAAAAATAAAAGTTGCTATTTATTACATTAAGGCTTATTTGTAATTGTAAATATTCAAATTTATTTATAAATTCAATTGTTTTTGTATTAAGAAACTTTTTCAAAACTATATTAAAATTTATTAGATTAAAACATATTTATATTGATACTTTTTTGTATCAATATAGTATATAGCAATATGTTTTTATATTTTTATATACCAAACTAATTTTATTTGGTGAGTTAATAAAAATTTTTTCTTTCTAGTTCAACTTTGTAAGATATTTTGTATTTTTTAGCAGCTCTTGATAATGATTGCAAACACAATTGAAAGCTCGAGTAAAAAACTAGTTAACAAATAGCCCCTTTTATTGACTCAAACACATCCAAAATGGTTATATATATATATATATATATATATATATATATATATATATATATATATATATATATGTATATATATATATATATATATATATATATATATATATATATATATATATATATTCAAATTATTTTCGACCGTACTGTGTTAAATATTGATTTGTAGTCTTAGCAATTGGTCTGTGGTAAATAAATAACGTGTCACTCAAAACAAAAGTGACTGTAACTTACGAAAAAACTCTTGGGCCTTAGTGGACCACCATTTGAAGACAGGGCATAACTTTGACTTTAATAATGTAAAAATCTTGGAACAAAATGATAATTGAACTTTGAAAATAAGGCTATTATCGAGCACAAGTTAATTAAATCTAGCCCAAGTACTTTCGCTTAAAATAGCATCTTCACGGGCATTTCGTCAAAATGTGAACTATACGGAAAGCGTAGAATGTGGAAACATTAAAAATAACATAAAATTGTACAAAACACTACACTAAAACGAGGACAAACAGTTTAAAATTACTTCTACGCTACATTCTCTGTCAGTATCTGGAGGGATGATAATAATTAAAATGATAATTATAAATATCGACTTTTCCTTGAAATGGTTCACATTAATAAAACTCCCGAATCTATCAATTATAAGACAGACACCAACCATTTAAGTAATATCTACTATAATATACTAAATAGATAATATATGATATGATAGATCTTCATATCAGTATTACAATAACTGACTACGTACCATCAATTACATTTTATAGATCAATTTACCATGTTCCTGATTATTTCTCAATCCTTTACTTTTCCACCTTATAATATGGATAATACTGTCATATTAATTGTTTATTTTAACTTATTCACTGAAAATTTTACAACGGGAATTCACCCTATAAAATATTGCGGTTACCATAACTCCCAAATAAATTAAAATAAAAAATGTCATTTATTTAAATAGATATGTTATCAAAATCAAAATTTTTAATCTTATAGTTGTAAGTATTGAAATATTCATTTTGTTTACATATAATAATGATAATAAATTTACAGTTTTCTTCTGAAGAAGTTACAAAATCGTGACGAAATATTGAGAAATAACAAATAGAGTTTTATTTCCCACAGACCAATTGCATAGACTACAAATCAATATTTGTCAGATATTGTGTTATTATGACCATTTCAATTTTTAATTTCCGCACGAACTTTTGATGTGATAGTGTTAATATTTGTATTTGGATCAAAATACACTTTTTCTTTTAAAAACTCCCATAAAAAGCTATCACATGGTGTTCACAAGTCGGGACTATGGTGGCCATGTAATGGTACCCTTATTGCCGATCGACAAATTAAATTAATTATTTAAATGTTCGTGAACGGCTACGGCATTAGGTATGTGGCGGTGCTCCATCTTGTTACCATATCATACTATTTAATTGATTTTGTGTATAATTTTGATTTAATAACTCGTATTTTTCTGTAATGACTGTAACAAAATATGATTCCCCATTTAATTTATGATCATAAAACATTGGTCCAACTATTTTGTTTTGAAATATTCCGCACCAGACAATTATTGATTTTCTTCCTGATTTTTTATTTGTTTAAATTTTTTTTCTATTATTTTTCTGTTCCTACGAATACCTATTTCTTGAATTAAAAATGCCTGAAGTTGAAAAATTTGATTCATCTGTCCATAAAATGTTATAAAAATAATTAGGATCATTGTTTAAATTTTTAAGCATGTCTTGACAGAACTGTAAACGCTTTCTCGTATGAACATCGGTAAGTTCTTGTACCGGTAATATTTTATACGGCTTATAGTTGTGCTTTTTTGAAACTCGATGTATCGTCGCACGGCTTTTCTCTAACGCATTAGTAGAATTGTTTAGACTAGTTTCGGAATTTTCTAAAATAAAAATGTTATTATGGATTTAATTTATTATTTAAGTATTTAATTGTTACCTTCAAAGTAAAGCAAACTATTAAGATCTTCATTATCATTTCCTACGATAGTACGTTTCTTCCGTTCAAACATTTTTTCATTTATGACATGACGATAATTATATAAAAATGCATTTGCAGGAGGAGTCTGTCGATCTGGATAAATCAGCCTATATTTTCTTCTCGCCGCTTACTTGTTTTTATTATTTTTTACATAAATTGAGAATATATCCACTTTTTCATCTGCATAGAACAAAACTAATGCTACACAACGTTATATATCTGTAATAAGGAAATACAGGACTACTCAAAACTATAAAAAATACAGGGTGTCCCATTTGAAACATTGAAGAATTTTATTGGGCACTTCATGTATACAAAATTTGGTCTGTTACTACATTGGTTGGTCGGTACAGATAAAATAATACAACTTTTATTTGAAACTTTTTTTTGTATTCCCGAAATTAAGGAAAATAAGTGGTGGTCAAAATATAATGGGAAACCCGGTACATGGACACTAGAACAAGACTAAATGTATTAGCCATAATGGAGTTATTGACATTATGTTTTGAGAATAACTATTTTCAACTAAATAATAAATTCTATAGACAGAGTTCGGTCCTGAATGTGTTTGTTTTGGTCTCGACAAATTTGCAAATTTTATGCAGTAATTATAACAGTTTATTTATAAATCGTTAAGTGACAATTACATGAAATACCAGTAAGTGAACACATCATATTAGTTTTCATTAATATAACGTGATCAACCAGTTTTTTGTTGATTTGTAATTTAAAAATTATCAATAACATAGGACTCAAAAAATATTATTCCAGTTTTATTACCTGTTTGATTACTAGTCAGGTCCGTATTATTTTTAAACACATGTCCCGTGTTAAAATCAAAAATGGAACCTAATATTCAGAGTCTCTCTAACACACCACATGTATTGCAATCACAGACAAATACCAATAAAAACTATTCATCAGAAGCTTCTACACAATCTCCCTCAAAACATCAAGCAATTGTCTTCAGCGCTTTAGAAAATACGCGACTGCAAGATTACTTAATTCCTTTGGGTAACCTAATTCGTCCCAAAAATATTATATTTTCCTCCCGACTATCCAATAATCGGATTTGCATGTATCTTCTAAACAAACAAGTCGTGGACGAATTCATGCCAAATCATGGACAAATAGAAATCCAGAACAATATTGTACAAGCTAGAAGATCAATCTCACCAGCAACACGTATTGTTTTTTCAAACGTATGTCCAACAATACCTCACAGTCTGTTAGTTGAATATCTACAAAGTATTGGACTTAATATGGTCCCTCCTGTCACTTTTCTAAAAATGAGTTTCACGCTTTCCGAATATAATCATATTTTAAGTTTCAGAAGACAAATATACGTCAGTCCCCATAATATCTCCTTACCCGACTCATTCACCTTAGACTTCGATAATACAACATATCGAATATTCTTATCTCAAGAAACTATGGCCTGTTATAACTGCAAAATGTCTGGTCATATCGCCCGTCATATCAACTGTCCTGATAAACTAAAATCAACAACAAACTTAATTGATTCTAATAACAGTCAATTTACTACTTCTTCCTCTCCTGACATCATGCCTCAACCTGCAGCAACATCCATATCAAACAAACAAATATCCGTCCAAGGAAAATTAGCAAACAATCTGTTCAATCCTCACATTGCTAATGGTCAAGAAGAAGTTAACACCATGGAAAGCTGCAAAGTAATTAATATCGATCTCCAGCCGAAACATAGTATCAATGATGTTCTTACGTCTCCAGAAACAACTTCTGAAACAATAGAAAAATTATTTGCTGTACCTACATCCAAACCTAGAGTCAAGAAAGTTAAAAGCAATGAGGAGCATACATGCATAAAATCAACAAAATCATATGACCTTGAGCCTGCCACAGATTTTATCCAAAATCATCTACCCACATTTCTCCTCAATTTTGACCAATTAAATCTACTTCTAAGCAATGTTAGCGGCGTACAGGATCCTTCTAACATCATTCAAGAGTTTACTTCTGACCTTGTGGGATTAGTTCGTATGCTAACTAAAGTTCATCCACAATTAAAAGATAGATCAACCAAACCTCATATCACCTTCTTAAGAAAGAAAATCCTCCAACACTTTAGTAACGACATCTCTGAATCCGAGGGCGAGTCATCTCAGGATATTCATTTTTCTTATATAATATAATTCACTAAACTACTGCAATGGAATATAGATGGATTGTTCCATCGACTTCCCAATCTAGATCTAATTCTCCGTCAGAATTACAAACATTGCTATAAAATATTTACAGATGCATCTAAGTGTGATAAACGAGTAGATGCTGCATTCATTACTCCAAAAGATACATATCAATTTCGTCTACCAACCTTCTTTTCGATTTTCTCCGCTAAACTCTATGCAGTGTTTAAAGCTATCATACATATAAATTCTTATAACATTCCTAACTCTGTTATCTTAAATGACTCACTAAGCGCCCTTCATACCCTTAAACAGATCTATCCTAAAGGTCCCCTTGAGAAACTAATAAAACTAGAACTTATGCAAGCTCAAGAAAATTCTAGGAGTATCAGATTTGTATGGATTGCATCCCACATTGGCATTGCTGGCAACTAAAGTGCGGACCAGTGCGCGAGTGAAATTGCTAAATGTGCCAATATAGAAAAAGCCGAGTATCGAAATACCGCGAGTGATATAAAAGCCTTTATAAAGAATCGAGTTTTGTGCAAGTGGATCTTCTCAAACATCACTGAAGCAAATTAAAAATGACGTTGCAGCTTGAAAACCCTCAACAAGGAACAGAAGAGAACAATAATTGGTGATAACGAGATTACGAATTAGACACACGAGACTTACTCACTCAATACTTATTTACCAAAAGTGATCCACCTATTTAAAACATGTAATGTACAATTAACCATTAACCATTTATTAATTGAATGCCATAGATTTGCCAATTTTCGTGTTACATTTAACATACCTAAGAGTTTAAGTAATTTATTAGGCACTAATTTCTCAGCTAATAATATTGTAAAGTTCTTAAAATCTATAGGACTATTTTATAAACTCTAATTTTGTAATTCTGCCGCTAATAACCATTATGGTGGATGCGGCCGTAATTTCTAGATAAAAAAAATTCTATAAACAAAATTTTGGTGTAGCAATGGGCTATAGTTTATTTTTATTATTAGCCAATACATTTATGGAATATTTTGAAACAAATATTTCTAAACAAAATTCAAATCGCACAGTATGGTGAAGATATGTAGATAATGTATTCCCCATTTGGCCTTATGGATAAGAGTTGTTGTTGGGCACATTCGTAAATAATAAAAACTATAAAGAATAGACAATAACATTTATTATAAGAGAGAAATATAACGCGCTACCTTTCCATATTTTAATCTCGAAGAAGGTGAATGTAATAGTAATATTCTCTGAATATTAGAATCATGCATACTCAGGTGTATAGAAAACCAACACACGTCAACAAATATCTAAATTACAAATCAAATCACAACATCAGTATTGTATCTAGCATAAGATTTCACTGTATTGGAATATTTTTTTGTAATATCCTTTTGCCTTAGTAATAATATTCTTTGCATGCTGATTCTATTCTGTTCAATCCATTGTATGTATAAGATTCGAAAGACTAGTTTTTCTTCAAGCAACCTGTTCCACCGAAAATATCAAAGCCGCTTTATCGAGTTTTCGTTTGGTTGTCTTGAAATTGGAGAAGTTTCCATGTGCATTTGAGTCTCTTCTTGGGCGACTGATCAAAGGTTGCCATGGATGCGATTCCAGACTTCGAATGTTTTGACATTATTACCAAGTTTAACGAGTTTCCAACAACGGGGTATAGCCAACAAGCCGGGCGAGGGAGGACTAAGTGTGTCACTTATAATTAAAGTTTATATTACACCAGTGGATTACACTGCGAATTGGTTATTTTGCTTCTAATCCAGGGATTAAAATTTAATTTACTTCTTATGAAGTCATAGTTTCTATTGTGAAAATTGAGGAAAAAATACACTATTTTTTATTATCACCACAACTTGAGTTTAAAAAACCAAATGGGAATCTAAACGTCAAAATAAATGTATTTTAAACTGAAATTGTTGTTGATTCTTAATAAAATAGAAAATAATATTAAAATGCCATAAGAAAATAGCTTTAGAACGGTACTAATAAATTTTTTTTATTTAGCAAGGAATTTAAATTATATATTATACAAATTATAACATAATATACGTAAGCGTTCCGATAAGTACTTAGCTTTACCGCCCGATGGCGCTACTATCTTAAGAGAAATCTACTATCGTGTAATATATTCTAATAGACGGCTAATGTCAAAGTTTCAGCTGAATCTCACTCGTCTTTTGTTTTGACCGCGTGTGGAAGAGGGCGTGTTCGAAGATTTTAGAAGAATAAGAAATAACAACATAGATCGGTGATTCGATTCTGGCTATTGCAAGCGAAATTGCACAGTAAAATTAAAGAGCACTTGGATGCTGTGTACGGTACTTCTCCTTCTATGTCAACTTAAAAAAATTGGTTTAACGAGTTTCAACGTGGCCACACGACCGTTTTCAATAAGCTACGCCCAGGTGCCCCAATCTTAAAAATCTTAAAAAATCTTAAAAAATTTTAAAATCTTAAACACATCTGCAGTGTCTCATTATCTAGATTTTTTGCTGTAAATGGCTTATGCGATTTACATATTAAGCACTGATCCTTTTTCTACTTAAAAAATGAATAATTATAATTTCGGTCAAATATTCGTTTTTACGTTACCAGTGACACTAGAGGTTTTCCTTTCTTCTTCAGTTCCCTCGTTTCGCATTTTTCGTATACAACTGATACATTTTGGACATAGACAAATTGCTATCTAAATACTGCCTTATAGTGTATCGTCTTAAGTAATGCGACTCCATTGTGGGAAAACGTTATATGTGGCGTTTTATCTCGGCGATAAAGAAAAATGGACAAATTATCAGTACATTTTTACTGATGGGTCAAAAGATGCAAATGGAACGGGCTCTGCAATGTTCCACGAAAATAAAAATTGCCATCATCAGTATAGCTTATCCAGTGAATGTTCAATATATACAGCAGAAATGATGGCAATATTGTTTGCTCTTCAGTATGTAGTACAAAATCCTACTAACAACTATGTTATATTTACTGACAGTAAAAGCGTGGTAGACAGATTTAACAACATACAAACAGTCAAACACATAAACAACATTGAACTGAAAATTCTTAAAATTCTGTATGAAACTATACAATTAGGATTAAATGTAATAATTACATGGATCAAGGGCCATTCGGGAATAAAAGGCAATGAGATCGTTGACAATTTGGCTAAATCGGCATATATGCTTGGAGTAAAAGTAAACAAAAATTTAATTCCAGCGACAGATATTGACACCGTTAGTAGACAAAAACTTAAAAAAAAATTGGCATTTACATTACACAGAATGTAAGACTGACTTAAATTGTTATCATTGTAATACTAGGATACCCTCAAGAAGATGGTTCTACACAGAATCTAATCGACATTTTATAAAGACCATTAATCGGCTGCGAGCAAATCATGCTCTTACGCCATCTTACATGCATGGAATCGGCTTATCAAATACTCCCAATTGTACTTGTGGCAAAATAGGCGATCTAACACATATTATATTAGAATGTGATTTACAAATTAATAATATAAACGAACTTTATAAGGAATTAATAAATTCTAAGTGTTGTTTTCCAATAAACCTTAATCTTTTAATATTTTCAAATAATATGGAAATTCTTCATTGCATTTACAAACATGTTAAAATGTGTAAATACAAGATGTAAATAGTATATAGGCATAATCTGTTAATATGGTTAATTTATGTTATATAAATATAACACAAATTAAGAAAAAAAAAACAAAAGAATTAAGAAAATAGATATAGACAAAAAAAATAAATACAAAAAAAAACAAAAAAAAAACAACAAAACAAAAAAAGAAACAAAACAAAAAAAAAGAAGATAAAAAAGAATAAAAAAAAGAAACAAAAAAAAATATATCAAAATATAATTTATGTATAAATATTAGGTATATGTAGTACTAACATTGATAACTTATAACACGAAAATTTTGACTATGAATCTGCAATCACTAATAATTAAAATTAAATCGATTTTAACAATAAAAACAAACAAGTCTGGCTAATTGGCTCTGCCAAAGTCATATTACACAAAAAAAAAATTCAGGCTTAGTTTTATTGGCAGAAGATAACATCCCCCTTTTGTCATTACCAACAAAATTTCCAGATGAACCAACACAGTTACCAATGTTAAATGTTTTTAAGAAGAAAAGCTGACATATACGATGTTTGGTTTTATTCTTCTGAAATAGTATTGTTTAGAATTTTGGCGAATAACTGAGTCATCATTTTTGCATCGTTGCGTCGTCTTTCTGGACTTTTTACGGTGACATCACTTAAAATAAAATATTTCTGTCTGACAAAATCAAAATTCCACTATGCTAAACACATCACTTTCTTCTCCTCGTCCTCCTCGAAGTCCTCGTGATATTTAAAGCGATAATTTTGACTATCAACTGGTTGGGGTGTCTTAGCTGGTTGTTTTTTTTCTTAATTTGATGATCTAAACCCTGATTTTGTCTTTTTCTGGCAACATTAAATTTTCAAGTTTTAGGATTGGTTTCTTTCCACCTATTTAATTTTTTGATTGGACTCCTACTGTTTTCAGAGCTGTTCGGCTTAGACAGAGATAAATCGCTATTATACGTTGGATCGTTGACGGAATCATCATTAAATGGATCTACAACAAACATTAAAATTAACGAATTGTACTTGAAAGCTATATAAGTTTTATACCGGACAGTGGAGTTGTAGTTCTACATATTGACATATATTGTGGTTCTTCCTGAACAGCACTGATTGCGATTTCTTTAAAACAAGTACTAATTTGTTCCAGTTTTAAACAAAAAAAAACAGTATTGTTAATAATCGTAATATTTTATTAATAAAATAATTACACAAATAACAAATAAAGTCCATACTAACCTCGATCTCGACCACTAAACTAACCATGTTGCATCGACGTCCAAACACAATTAAAATTATTGAAGTGTTTAGCAAACATACCCGCACTATTTGGAGTTAGTTGTTCTCCTTGTTCCAGGTTCTATTATTGCAGCTTGTATAGGCAATTAAAATTACACTATGTACAGTTAGTTGATTTTTTCTGTCAAGCTTTGTAATTGTTTATAAATAAGAATCAACTAACTGCACTTAATTTATTTCTGCTGTATAAAAAATTCCGCTAAAGGAGTTAGACTAAATTATGGTTCAGATTTAAAAATGATAATGCTTAAAAGGTTAAAATATCTCTGATGATTGGAATATTGGCTACTTATTAGCTCAATATTCAAGAAAGGAGATAAATGCAAATGCTCTAATAATGGGGAAATACCTGCTATCAGCTCAGTGGGGAGGTTGTACGGTCGAATAATAAAAAAAGAATAGGATCAGAATATGAAGATATAGAAGAACAAAATGGATTTCGTGCAGGAAGATCGTGCACTGATGGTATATTCGTTCTGCAGCAGGTAATCGAAAAACGGAAGGAAGGAATCTATTTACCCACCTATTGTTTGTAGATTAAAAGGCATACGATACGGTACCTTTGAAAAAACTATTTTAAACATTGACGACAGTAGGTCTCAGTAGAGAGTATGTGGATGCTATCGCAAATATATACAAAAATGCAAGAAGTATCGTGAAAGAAGGAAACTTTATATCTGAATTATTTCCAATAACAAAGGGGCTTAAACAATGATGTTGTCTATCTCCGACCTTATTTAAAATATATATTCAATCATCGCTAGAGCAGTGGAGGAAACAAGTATCCGGAATGGGAATAGACATAGGCGATGGTAAATGTCTAACAACTTTATTTTTTTTTTCGCAGATGATCAGGTAGTCGTAGCGAATGATAAGGAAGATATGAACTACATGTTTAGAAAACTAAAATATTGATGTTTTTGGATTTAATGCTAATAAAATGTTAAAATAAAAAGAATGAAGTTAGTGGTATATATAAATATATATATATATATATATATATATATATATATATATATATATCTTGGTCAAACTATAAAACTGAACAAAGAGAACCAAACAGCAGAGATAAAGAGACGAGCTAGACTGGCATGGGCGGCATTTGGCAAACTAAGCTACATTCTTAAAAACAAATCCACAGCATCTTACAATCAATGAGTACTCCCTGTTCTTACTTATGGTTCCCAAACGTGGACATTTACAAAAGTAAACATGGACAAAATCATAAAAACCCAAAGAGCAATGGAAAGACAAATGTTGCACATAAGACTAATGAATAAAAAGAGAAACGAGTGGATAAGAGAGAAAACAAAAGTGAAGGACGTTAGACAAGAAGTTGCAAAATTGAAATGAAAATTTGCCGGTCATAATATAAGACAAAAAGAGGACCGATGGAACAAAATTCTTATAAGTTGGAGACCGTAGGAATATAAACGAAGCAGAGCAAGGTTCCAAATGAGATGGGCAGATGATATCAAGAAGCACGTAGGCTCTAGGTGGATGACTGTGGCAACAGAACGAGAAGAATGGAAAAGGATTGGAGAGGCCTATGTCCAAAGATGGACCGAAAAAGTCTAATTAGATAGATAGATAAACTTACATTTGTGTACCCACAGTTGTGTCACATGCTATATTAAAATTAAAATTAATGTATTTCATGTAAGTGCGCATAAGTAACTAACTAGTTATATTTATACAATTGTTAAATATTTTTTTGCTTGAACAAATATTTTTAAGTCTCACGCACAAGGAGTGCTACTTTTATAGTAGCTCTACTTTAGTGAGTTTTTATGCTTATTTAGTATGTAGTATACTTTTTGTTTCTTGTAATCTATATAAGCTTTTTAAACGAATATTACTATTATATTATTATTATTATTCCTTATTAAAAAAAGTCGATAGCATAACTTCGAAAATATAACAGAAAAAAATTCCATGTACATCAAAAAAATTGCAAATTAAAAATTAAAATCAAATGTTTTTGTTTTTTTCAAACTGTATGGGGAATAAAATTATCAATATTATGAAGACACATTAGATATTCCTAAATATCTGGTAATTGCCTTTTATACCTATTTTGGATGACTACAAAAATACGCCCACTTATATATACAACAGATAGCTATAACTGCTTGATTGTCTGCAAACTGTGGTATGTATGGTATTTAACTGAACCGGAAACATAAATGGCACTAATCGCAATATTTTCAACAGAAGTGCACTTCGATGGAATTATCGTTTGTTAATAAATCCATTGAACGGTTCCAACTCCAATACACTCACTCTAAAAGCTACCCTTTGTATACTTAGTCCGATATAAAAATAAAAATCCATTCAGATGCAAACTTAACGTATAGAGAAAAGTTCCGATATTAAAATATGTCGACCGTATGAGTCCACTTCTCAGACTTTCACAATGTACTTCTGCGAATATAGAGAGAAAAGCAAATAAAAAGTTCGGACGGCATTTGGGACTGTTTTCACATCTCCACTTACGATTTTTTCAGAAGTTGGAAGGTTCAAAAAAGTTTACTAAATTAAGTTTCGTGTGACAGAAACTGGACCTAAAGGTGTAATGGATGTGCATATATTCAACATCGAATTGGAGATAAAAGAAGTAGGATTCATTATTGGATTTCATAAAATCCAGTGTAAAATATTGACCACTTCCTGTATGTAAATTACAATTTGAATTATTTCATTAAGTGATTAAATAAACTTATAGACAGAAAGTGTTAGTTGTCGTTACGATTATAAAAAGAAGTTTCTAAAAAAATATAAACAAAAAAGCTAATTTATTAACTGGAACATAAACCAAAAAGTGGGGTCGCCTTTGACCCTAATAAAAACTTCTCCGGTCACACTCTCCGGCAAAAAGATGAAAGATGGATTAAGCGAATTCTACACTGGAGACCATGGGAAAAGAAAAGAAAAAGAGGAAGACCAGAGATGAGATGTACTGACGACCTTAAGAGAACGGCAGGAAAGGACTGGATGCAGATCGCCCAAAATAGAGACCAATGGAGATTAATAGGGGAGGCCTATGCTCAAAAGTGGGCGTTTAAGGCTGATCAGATAGATAGAATGACAGTTAATGACGAAAACAATTATGTGACAGTTTAATGTTTCTACAGTAAATACGGAAATAAAAATATGATTAACAACTAAACAACAAAATAAAAATAACCATTTTTTAGTAGTAAAACTAACATGATAAACAAATCTGACCATTACAAAATATTTACATCATGATTAAGATTTACATATTTTACAAATGCTAAACTGATTTTCGGCACATATATTTTTTCCACACTGAATTTAAATATGGCATCCTTTACGGTCACGAGACCTTGGACAAAAATCACAATGACGTGAACGCTTTTGTGGCTCTTGGGATCTTAGTTCGTCAGGATATCCAAGATATTGTCTCAGAGATTATCTTAATTTGCTTGGTAGTCGGTTATTTTCTACTTTTTGCTTCATATAATCTTCCTCCAAAGAATCAGCTTAGTTTTTGAGAAAAGTAGAACGAACGTTACAATTCGGCAATGTTTGAAATTTATGTAACACTAAAGAATTCATTCCTGCAGCATCTAATATTCCATACAGAATCCTTAAAGGCCACCTTCTCGTCTTTTGAGCAACTGTCTTCGAATGACAGAATTGATCAAACGTATCGACCCCACCTTTGGTCGAATTGTAGAATATTGTAATTTCTGGCTTTTTTGTTTCTGCATTTATTTCGTCTTCAAAATGCATAGAACTTATAAGTAGAATGCATTTTTCTTTTCTGAAACATGGGATACTAAAGTTACATCTTTTAAAAAAGCAAACGCTGATAAGGGGATTTCACTGCGTTTTACATCTAGAAATTGTCCGGTGTTTCTCTTATATTTTTGCGGAGGCTTTCTACCATGGTAAGTTTATTTTCAAGAAGTTTTTTTGCTGACTGGATCGATGAAAACCAGTTGTCCATTGTTATGTTACGATTTCTTCCTGCTATTGTTTTAGATAGTTTCATAACATAGAACGTATAATACTAATAGAGCGTTATAGTAGAACCATCTTCAGGCCTTCTATTTGGATCTTTTCCTGTATAAGGAATTGCAGAACATTAATTAGTTTTGACGTCGCACATCATAACAATTTATATACCATATTTGTCTGGTTTGTTAGGTAAGTACATTATGAATAGGCAGCGACCCCTAAAGTTTAATAGCTGCTCATCTATAGTTACATAATTATAAGGAGTATACAAGCTTTCGCAGTTTTCTATTAATAGGTCCCATATTTCTCTTATAAATAAGAATTTATAGACAGTTTTTCTTACTGCTCGAGTTGTTTTGTCATCAAAACGCTAGCAGTTTAAAAGAATTCAAACCGGTTTTTTGTCAGTGTATTGCGAAATTTTGCTAAACCAAATTTTTCTGACCAGATGTCTTCGAGGAAAAGATGTGCAGGATTTAATTGTTTGCTGATTAGTTTATTTCCTCTTGTGAGGATGAAAGATACACTTAAACTTTTATTAACGGTTTATATTACTTCCACAATATCTTTTTTGTATACACTTTACAACTTAAACACTTACAACACTAAACTAACTTTGACTATGCTCTTGATGTGTGGCACGAGTGAGAGAGAGAGACAGAGAGAGAGAGAGAGAGACAGAGAGACAGAGAGACAGAGAGACAGAGAGACAGAGAGACAGAGCGACAGAGAGACAGAGAGAGACAGAGAGAGACAGAGAGACAGAGAGAGACATATAGAGACAGAGAGAGACAGAGAGAGACAGAGAGACACAGAGAGAGACAGAGAGAGACAGAGAGAGACAGAGAGAGACAGAGAGAGACAGAGAGAGACAGAGAGAGACAGACAGAGAGAGACAGAGAGTGACAGATAAAGAGACACAGAAACAGAGGGAGAGAAAGACAGAGATACAGAGAGAAAGAGAGAGACCAACGTCTTTAACGACTTATCAACTTGCCGACTGGAGTTTATATGGCGATTAGTAGTGGCAAAGGGTCGAGGGCTGTGCGGGCTGAAGAGGTGTCAAATACTCTGACGATTGTCTGGTCTTTTTTACTAATAGATAATATTTCATATTCAAACTACAGAGGCGGCGTTAGATTATATTGGAGTAAGTAGTAAAAAATTAGTTGGTTTTCCAACAATCAGATTGGGTAACTGTACTAGAATTCCAAAAAGGAAGACCATTATCGAAGATGAGACTCGAACATAGAAAAATATGGTATTTTGGAAGATGCTTAATTGATATGCTTCGAAACAGATCTTATTGGCTATAAGTCGGGCTTTTATAAGTGTCTTAATAACTTTGGATAGGACCGGTGGTAAGGCAATAGGTCTATAGTTTCAGACATTAGATTTATTACGACCCTTAAAAGAGGAATAATGGCTGTCTTCAGGCACTTTGGAAATATATCCTTTTCAAACGAATCTTTAATAAGTGAGACCAGGGCTTCCAATACATTTTTTGGGAGATTTAAGAAAAATAGGGCCCAATTGTAAAGAGGGCCCTAACTTATTGCTTTAGTTACTCTGTGTACTTCTTGTTTTCCCATATACCATACGCCAAAATAATTGGAATGTTATAGTATTGAATATTCTAGCATTATATTGTAATAATAATAAGTAATATTCAAGTATCATTAAAATAAAAGAAGTAATACATCCAATACAAGTATATGGAATTTCTGACTTTTTTTGTACCCAGTGTAATATTTATAGATCAGCCTTTAGTTTGAAAACTAATAAAATAAGCGAAAAAATTTATTATACAATATTGATTCTAATATAGTAACAAACACCGATGGTTTTTTCCTATTTTGGAGACAAAAGTTAATTTTGGGCGTTAATAGGTTAATGATACATAGTTGAGACACAGTAATACAAGTGCAACTAAAAAATGGCAGTTCAGTTTAAGCCACAGATATCAGTTTAAGAATTAAGCTATTTTCAGATGAGATTCTTTTTCTTAGCTTGCCATATCAGAATTATCCGACGTTGGTGATCACCATTGCAAAGGCTTCTCGATCTTCTGCAATATGGAATAATTGTCCTGCATTTGGTATCTGAGTCTATTCACGAATGTTTTTTAACCAAGAAACTTGTTTTCTTCCTACACCTCTACGGCCCTCTATTTTGCTTTTAATGATCAGTTGTAAAATTTTATATCGACTTCCCCTTATTATATATCCCAGATAAGACATTTTTCAATGTTTAACAGTCTTTAGCAGTTCTCTGTCTTTGTTGATGCTCTCAGTACATCTTCATTAGTTTTTCTTGCTGTCCAAGGTATCCTCAGCATTCGTCTATGAACCCACATTTCCAATGCTTCAATTTTGTTCATGATCGATCCTTTTAGCGTCCACACTTCTGCACTATACAAAAGTACAGACCAAACATAGCACTTAACCATTCTTTACCTTAGTTCTAAACTGAGATAGTTATTGCAAAGAAATGACCTTATTTTCATATAAGTAGTTTTAGTCATTGCTATTCTACGTTTTATTTCTATAGCTGGATCTAGTTGGTCCGTTATCATAGTTCCCAAATATGTCATTTTGTAAACTTTCTCAACTCCGTTCAATTCAAGCTTTGTATCGGGATGTCGGTCACGACTAAACACTAAAAATTTTTGGTTTTGTTTGAGTTTATTTTATTGCCCATTTCTTCTTCTACCTCGTAAATACGATCAAGCAGAATTTGAAGACCTTCAGTATGATTTATTTGATAGAATTACTGTATTGTCTGCATATCTAATCACATTAAGTACTCTCCTTTGATTTTTATTCCATATGGTTGTCTCTCAAGTGCCTTTTTAAATAACTGGTAAACATTGAACAATGTTGGCGACAAAATGCAACCTTGTCTGACTCCTTGTTGTATGCAGATTTCATCGGTGTAGTTATCTTTAATTTTTACGATAGCAGTTTGATTCCAGTACAAATTTTTAATTACACGAACATACTTGTCATGTATTCCGATATTTTTCAGTATTTGCATTAATTTTACATGCAGTACTTTATCGAATGCATTTTCTAAGTCCACGAAACATGCAAATACATCTTTTCTTTGGTAACGGCATTTTTGTAATAGGATGTTAAGCGCAAAAAGTGCCTCCCTGGTTCCCATAACATTTATAAAACCAAATTGGATATCTTCAAGATCTTCTTTGTATTTGCGTCTAATTCTGTTGTGGAGTATTCTGAGGCAAATTTTAAGAGTGTGGCTCATTAGGCTAATTAATCGATATTCTGAGCATTTTCTCGCATTGTGGTTTTTAGGTATTGCGATAAAGATGGATTTGAGCCAATCTGCGGGAATCACTCAGGTGTTATTATATTGAATTAAAAAGTCTTACTACTACTTTTACGTGATCATTCTCTATTAGTTTCAGCAACTCAGTTGGTGTATCACCTGGACCATAAGCTTTTCTAATTTTGCATTATTTATAGCATGTTCTACTTCGCATTTCATAATTTTTTGGGCCATCAGTACAGTTTTGGTAGAATTCGGCAATATTATTCCTGTCACCTTCAAACAACTTTGATATATACAGCTGCCATTCTTTTCTTATTTCTTTGCTAATTTACAATAATTTTGTTATTAGTAACAACAAGTACAGAGGGAATTCGTTTTTTAAATATATTACTTATTTCTTTCAGTTTTTTATGCACATTGACTAAGTTGTGTTTAGATATTACATCCTCCATTTCGCCGCACCTTTCTCTCATCCATTAAGTCCATCCAGATGGGATAATTTTTAATCTCATCCAGATGAGATTAAAAAAATGAAATACATAAGTAAAGAAAAAGAGGTTAATCTTTGTAAATGGGTATATTTATTTAAAAAACCCTTAAAAGGGCCACATCAATAAAACAAACGTTTTCGGACCACACAGTCCATCATCAGGTTATTAAAATCGAAAAATGCCTAAAAATAAGTATAAACCATTTAGTTAAAACAAACGAGATTGTGAAATTTTGACTATTTTTGAAAAGCAAAAGATGGTTATACTTACTAGGTCACAATGCCTGAGCCACCAAAATATTAGGGTAAAAACCCTTTAAATTACATTTAGTTATGAAATGTACATTGTGTTATAAAATAACTGTGATGTTCAGTATTTAATTAAATTTGACTATAGGTAACACATGGCTTAATTGGGTTCCAGAGCCGGTGAGAGGGAACCTCTGCACTCGGAGAACAACGTGGAACTGATTGACAAGATACTTTTGAAGGATGAAGATAACAGAATGTCAATGTAACAAAAACTATAGTAGTTGTACATAGTATTACTACAGCCAAAAGATTCAACAATTTTTGATGATTTTAAAAAATAACAACAATAATATAACTATAAAACCATCATTGATTTGACATCTTTTATACCCTAAATTAATAAATAAAAAGATTTTAAATCCCAACACCTAGATTGTTGTTATTTTTTAAAATCATCAAAAATTGTTGAATCTGTTGGCTGTAGTAATACTATGTACAACTACTATAGTTTTTGTTACATTGACATTCTGTTATCTTCATCCTTCAAAAGTATCTTGTCAATCAGTTCCACGTTGTTCTCCGAGTGCAGAGGTTCCCTCTCACCGGCTCTGGAACCCAATTAAGCCATGTGTTACCTATAGTCAAATTTAATTAAATACTGAACATCACAGTTATTTTATAACACAATGTACAACATTTCATAACTAAATGTAATTTAAAGGGTTTTTACCCTAATATTTTGGTGGCTCAGGCATTGTGACCTAGTAAGTATAACCATCTTTTGCTTTTCAACCATAGTCAAAATTTCACAATCTCGTTTGTTTTAACTAAATGGTTTATACTTATTTTTAGGCATTTTTCGATTTTAATAACCTGATGATGGACTGTGTGGTCCGAAAACGTTTGTTTTATTGATGTGGCCCTTTTAAGGGTTTTTTAAATAAATATACCCATTTACAAAGATTAACCTCTTTTTGTTATATGTGGTATACAGCCAGCTACAGGAATTTTTCCTTGTGGACATAAGTAAAGCTTTCAAACAATATACCATTTTTGTAATTCGTTTTTATTTAAGGATATCCCGATGTTATTTGGATTCAAACATTAACAAATACAAATGATTATCAAGAGCAGAATAATAAATATCTCCAGATAATACTCATTTTTTAGGAAATAAACACATACATATTTATAAACATGAAATTTTTAAAATGTGCCGCATCGCACGAGATCAGTTATTTCCCCAGAGTGTATATTCCTACACCAAGAACAAAGAAAGCGTAAAATACGCGAATAACTTAAACGCAGACAACGACGACCACGAGTGCACAAAGAGAGCAAAAAGATTGATACAAGACGGGTGGATATAGAGCGAAAATTTTAATTATAATGCTAAACGGCAAGACCGAACTACTTTGAAGATACGATGCGGTAACTGTGAGAATAGTCGAAATCACGCTTCGCGAATTTAAGAGAAATTTTCTGAAGTTTAACTATTTTAATAATTGTACGAATAGCTTTTGAAAACAATTTAGGACTCGTTTTATTCCGATGTTACAAAGATTATAGAATTATGTCAGAATTATTTAAAATGAAAGAAACTCAGATTTTTCGTATTCGTAAAGTAAGAAATAGAAGGATATTGGGCACAATGGTATACAAATAGGCAAAAGGATTTTACATACGTCATATATCGACAATTAACTGCCACACTTTTTAGGAATAAATTAAAATGTAATTAGGTAATTATTTGGATATAAACTTTTATTTACACACACATGTATATATAAATACAGCGTGTTTTAAAAAGGTATGTCATAAATTAAATCTAATTGATATCTAATCGTTACAAAAATATGATTTTTCAGCGCATTCGGTTTTCCTTATTAAGACGGTACCGAATGTGTATTAAAGAAAATGGAGGTAATTTTGAACATTTATTGTAATATCATATTTATTGATGGTATAGGCATTTTTTGTACTTGTTAATTCATTTAAGCCATTTATTTAGTTGCACCTAATTTTTTAAAGGTAAGTGAAAAGGGCCCGTAACTCATTAAAAGCTGTTTTTTGAAAAAAGTGATAGGAGGCAAAAAAATTTAGAAATAATGTGTTAAACTAATGATGCCACAAAATTTATTTGATTTAAAATTTTTCTTGCGCTTAGAATTTGTTGTTTCTTTTTTATGAAAAATGCTATCAGAACAAAAAAGTAACGTTTCCATTTTTATAACAAAATGTCAATTTTGACATAAATTGTCAAACTAAACTAAAATAAATATAAAAAATAGAAGAGACATGGAAACCGTAGTAATAAGTTTTGACAGAAAGAAAAAGAAAATCAAAATAATAATGTCAATATGTTAAGTAATTTTGCTAATTTTACAATACAATAACTCACAAGGGTAGGCCTGTTGAAGATACAACAACTTCATTGTTTTAGTGTAGTTTTTTGTTACTTTTTAGTATATTGAAAGTAGTGGTAGTTGAAAAAGAAATGAATAAACTCGAAAGCTCAGCAAACATTAAAGAGAATTACTATTTAACTAGGAATAAGCAACAATTAAAGGTTAAAGTACGTTTATTGGCGTTTCAATTTCCACTTAAAATACAAACAAAATTCCACAAGAAAATAGCTTCAGAACAATATTAAGAAACCTAAGAGTTTCAGGACAGAGAAAGATAGAGGGAAATCGTAAAAAAACTGTGAAGGCCTGATGTCACCACATCCCAAAAGGGATTAGGACTGAGGGGGAGGATATATATATTATATATATATATATATATATATACATATATATATATATATATATATATATATATATATATATATATATATAAAAGAAGAACTAATACTTGTTAACTCGTTTGGAACAAATATAAATATGTTTGGATTAGTTGGAGTCAATGAAAAGGGGCTAGTAGATAACTATTCTTTACTACTTGAGCTTTTACCCCTTTTAAAAGTGACTGTATTATGCGCTTAGGCAGAGCATGCAATCAACATAGACGTAGATTTTTGGTAGTTCTATGGGATCTAGTCATGGACGTATAAATAAACACAGATGGACTCAGTTATTAACATAAAATTGTGAAGTCAAAATTATTTGAATAGATCACATTCTCAGCACCTTTAACTGTTGTCACGTTTTGTTTTAAAATTTCTTATTCGCGAGTCGCTGAAAATATTAATCCGTATTTTATACTCTACAGGTGCTATCAAACCAAAATAATAATTTATTGGTTATATTAATATATTTAATTGTAATCAAAATATCAAGTGTGCACATAGTGTGCATTATCATTTAATAATAGCGTACAATAGATATCAATCAATTATTTTATATGTAGAAGCACTGAAAACTATTTATAAATGGCAACGGTTGTTTACATTTCTCTGTCTTATGGATCTACGTCAAACTTCAAATTCTGTTCCATGTTTGTTTACTTTTTACAGTAAATGAGAAAAAAGTTATTTTTCGATATTTTGGCTGTATTTTAAGTGATATTTGAGAAAAGTGAAATAAAATAAACGAAATATTTACATCCCGATCTCTCATTTCATTTGTAAGTACATACACTTTACATTATTTAAGATGAGGAAATGAGGAAGCGTGTTTGTTTACATTTTAATAGGCGTACCATTGGGTTTATTCATGTTCATTAATGTATTGAATAAGACATGATACTATGATAACAAGATAAGATATTGCGCAGAAGTCGCGTCATTGGAGAGTTGCACGTTCGAAATGTCAGTTTTTTGTATGTGTTAATAAATAATCTTTAATAAATAGTTTGGATATATCGTTATGTGTACAATTATTGTAATTATTGAACTTCTTAACTTGATTTCGTCCAGTAATTTCATCACAGAATGCATACAAATCCCATTTAACTTTAACAAAAATTCAAATTCTACTCTCCAATGACGGCATGCGCGAACACGACCGATTTTGGGCTATGATCTTGTTATTCATAGCATCATTGAATAAGATATGAGTTTATGAAATTAGTAGACATTTATAAATTGTAAGTAGACATCATCTGATTAAAAAAGATCTGCTTAGTACCTTTTCAATTTAATATTTCTCATGGATACAAATAAATTATGAAATGAATAAAACTCATTTATTTTTCTATGTAGGTTTCCAAATAATATCGACGATCGAACTATTTGGGTAGCAAATTTAGGAGAAAACAAAGATTTTTTATTGTAGCATTATTTTGATACTATTAAAAAATTAACTTGAATTCAACTATATTTAATTGTATTAATTTTAAAGCAAATAAAATTGTATTTTAATTTTTCTATAAAGACGTGATTTGTTAATAGTTGAACTCTCGTTTTTTTAAATTCTTTGAACGTGTTTTTATACATTATTACTACTTCCAATTTTTAAAATCTGAATAATTACCCGCGAGTAAAAATTCAAGCACGCTTATGCTCATTGCGGAAGCATCACATTCTATCGAAGCTTCAAAACATTGTGTGTTAAAGGTATCTTATTGCTGTGTCCATCTATGTTTATACGTCCATGGATCTAGTCTTTCACCCATTCTAAGTAGCTATGTCATGGATGATGTTATCAGTGATTGTATCAACAATTGCACTTTTTTTATTCCTTTTATTAAAATATATGTAGATTATTTAGTTTTGCCACTTCCTAAACAAAATTCATGAAATAGTTAACATTTTTAACAATCATAATTAACATATACAGTTTACATTGACACTGACATTACATCTACATTGACATGAGAATTGTAAGAACTACAGATAACGTATTGAAAACCAGATGGTTCAGAAAACCCATATGTAGTAATAGATTTATAAGCTATTACTCACATCGTCTAAACAAGATGATAATGAACCTTATAACAGGATTAAAAGACCGTGTTTGAAGGCTTTCTCATTCAGATTATCTATAAGATCTTCAATTGTTTAAAAATATTTTAATTTTATATAATAATTAAAATAATATAACTCTTATCCTCCAGATATGCTACATATGACGCTTTTTTCTAATATTGTTAATATAAATAACTTTTTTTACTAAATCTCACAACATTATATCCAATAAAAAGGATATCTATCATCATTCACTACCTTTTGTACCATAATTAACACCTAAATTAATAAAAATACTAATATTGATAACATAAAAATAGCAAGAAGGAACATCAAAACTATTTCAGCTTTATATTTTAAAACTAAAAAAAATCCTATAGACAATTTAGCACAGTTTCACATGTTGGGTGAGACCGGAAGAAATCTGTCAAATCGTATTATTTCCCACAAAAGTGATTGTAGAATTACAAAACCATCTTGTGCTTTAGCAATGCATGTAATCGAAGGTACCAAATTCAAAAGGACTTTTTTAGAAATGGTTTGTATTAGTAGGAGTTTTAATAATTAAAACAAAAGATCAGAAATTAAAAATCTAAGCAAAATTTATAATTATATTATTTCTTTATAATAAAATATCACAGTGTAATTTAATTTTTCATATAATTGTTAAATTTTGTCAGGCATTTAATAATAATAAATAAATCTTTTTTATTACTAAATAAAAAAGAATATTTAACAAAATTTTATTTTTTGGCAATATAATTGTCAAAAATGAAAATTATAAGTTGGCATTAATGACATTGAGGCTTATTTGTAATTGGTTGCAATTCTAACTTATTTATAAATTTAATTGTTTTTTGTTTTAAAAACATTTTTTAAAATTATGATACAAAATCTAAGGAGAAATATTTATTAGATAAGCTGATTTTTAAAATATTATTTTTGAAATATGTTTAGCAACATAAGTTATTTTATTTCGAGGGTTAATATATTTTTTTGCTAGTTCCACAAGATATTTTGTATTTTTAGCAGCTCTTGAAAATAATTGCAAACACAATTGAAAGCTCGAGGTTAAAACTAGCTAAATAATAGACCCTTTTATTGACTCTAACCCATTCAAAACTTCCGTAATGTACATTACATAAAAGTCACAATAGAAATAATAAAAATACATGAGCAATAATAGATTACGCGACTAGTTGGAATCATTCATTTAATCTCAGTAAAACCAAGATATTAAGACATATAAACCAATTAAATAAAAGAGAATTCTTAGAAATGGTATGCACAAATAATAATTATCAATATGTTAATAAAAACATTAATATTGATAAACTAAGCCATATCTATAATAACATTCTTTCTTACGAAATCTAATATTAAAATTCATTAATATTAGATCCTCTGACTAAATTAAAAAAAATTAAATATTTAAATTTGGTGCCACTTTACTTTGTTTTTTAGATAATCAGATGACAAGTCAAATACTTCGTCATTCGATTGTATATAGTACGCAGCGATATAACAATCGAAAACTAGTTATCAACAAGGAAAAATATAAAAAAGAGAAACGATTCTCTTATTATCAATCATGATACCACAAATAAATTAAGGCTATAAGAGTTTTAAAAAATAACGACTCCATAATCATCCTACCAGCAGACAAGGGGAATGCAAAAAAAAAATCAAAGATCTAATATTAAATGGACCTTTTACAAAACTAACAAAGGATCCAACAAATCCTTTGGAAAACAGAAATTATTGAACTTTATTCAAGTGTAGCAAGTTATTACAGTAACTAAATAGACTCTCATTTTTATGGAGTACCGAAAGTTCAAAAAACGAATATTCCACTTAGACCCATTTTAGTACCATGAATTCTACTTGTAGTGAACTATCATAATTTTTATTAAATATTTTAAAACCATTTGCAAATAAAAATGACACATTTATAAAAATTACACAACATTTTTTAAATAAATTATGAAATATTGAATTTAATTCAAATAATACTTTGATAATTTGTGACATAAATAGTTTATTTACGAATGTGTCATTAGATTAGACTTTAATATAGTCAAGACAAAGTTGAAGAGTGATGATACATTGGCAACTAGAACAAGACTAACCATATCAGCTATAATGGAGTTATTAATATTATGTACTGATAATACATATTTTCAACTAAATAATGAATTCTATAAACAAAATTTTGGTCTAGCAATGGTCTCTAGTTTATCTCCATTATTAGCCGATATATTTATGGAAGATTTTGAAACAAATATTATTTCTAAACAAAATTTAATCCCACAGTATGGTGGAGATATGTAGATGATGTATTCTCAATATGGCCTAATGGATCAGAGTTGTTAGACACATTCCTAAATAATATAAATGATAAAGAAGAGACAATAACATTAACCATGGAAAAGGAATATAATAACACACTATCTTTCCAGGATATTTTAATCTATAAGAACGATACTGGATATGAGACTCAGGTGTATAGAAAACCAACACACACCAACAGATATCTTAATTTTAAATCAAATCACAATATTAATATTAAAAAGGATTAAATCCTTATACGATAGAGCCAAAATTACTTGTTCTAACGAAAATTCGTTCTTAGAAGAAAAACATTTATTAACATCTGTTTTATTAAAAAATGATTATCCCATATCTATTAAACATAAGGAATTTTTAACAATCGATCCAATATAACAGAACAACTTAAAACGAGATCCTACAGCATACACAAAGAATAACACAAAGAAAATAACAATACCATACATTAAAGGATTATCAGAAAAACTTAAAAGGATAGGAAATAAATTCAACATTTCAACAACATTTAAAACAACAAACAGGTTGAGATCTATTTTGTCCAGTTTTATTTAGGTGAAAGATCAAAGCCATTAAATGTTAGAATAAGTGAACATCAATCTTATATTAAAAATAGAGAATTTGATAGACCTTAAATATGTAAACACGCATGAGATAATTAACAAATGATTCAACGGAATGATTCAAATATAGCCCTCAAAGAAACAGATGGTAAAAAGGGAAAAATCATTATCTTCTAATTTGGAGGAAAACACTACTCACACAGTAAATATTATTCAGTTTTTTTGTCTCCTGAAAAGTGCGTTTTTTAACATATGACATTTTGCATTAACTGCAACGATGTGTTTGTCTTTTTAAAGACGAATTATATGCTATGATTTTTTTGACGGATATTCTCAAGTTAAAGTTGATTTTATGTAAACGAATGAACTATCTTATAAGTCGTCCCAGAAGCCTTTTAATGCCGTCTACTTTAAAATGTATAATGTATGTCTGAGTTGTCAATATCAATGAGTCATATAAAATTAAATTAGAAGAATTTTTCACTAAGTAACAAAAAAACAAAATTTGTTTAATTTACTTATGTTTGTATTTTGAGAAAGATTTCCGAAGTGGAAATTGAAACGTCAATAAACATACTTTAACATTTAATTGTGGTTTATTCCCATTTAAATAGTAATTATTGTAAAATGTGACAAGAAAATAGCTTCTGAACATATTAAATAAAATAAAATTAAAACAGTGTAATTGCATATATTCTTTTAATAAATAAGTTCAATATTTTGTGATGTTTAAAATTTAATGGATTAACCTTATGTTGTAAGTTTTAGTGCTTGTTTTATACAATGTTTTTTTGTATCTTCTTCTTAAGGTTCCATCTTCTAACGAAGGTTGGATATCAACATGGCAATTCTTACTTTACTTACAGCAGCTCTAAATAGTTGGCTAGAGCTCAGACTAAACCATTCCCTTAGATTTCGTAGCCAGGAGGTTCGTCTTCTTCCTACATCTCTTTTACCTTTTATTTTGCCCTCTATAATCAAACGTAGTAGCCCATAACGAGGACCTCTTAATATATGACCGAAATATTCAAGTTTCCGCCTCTTAATTGTCTGTACAATTTCTTCCCTCTTATTAACCCTATCAAGGACTTCAATATTGGTAATTTTGTCTACCCATGCTATTCGTAGCATCCTTCGATAACACCAACGCTCAAAAGCTTCCAATTTCTTAATCTCCAGTTGTTTCAATGTCCATGCCTCAGATCCGTAGAGCAAGGTTGTAAAAATGTAGCAGCGCAATAACCTTATCCTTAGATCCATTCTTAGGTCTCTACTACACAATAGATGTTTCATTTTTACAAATTTTGCCCTTGCTATTTCTATACGGCTTTTAATCTCTTGCGTTTGTTCTGCGTTTTGACTAACCAATGTTCCTAGATATTTGTATTTATCTACCCTTTCTATCTGGATATTATTAATATGGAGTGTCTCGTTGTCTTTTGGATGTTTTGTAATGACCATAAATTTTGTTTTCTTTAAGTTCATTTTAATACCATATATGGTACACTTTTCATTCAGCCGTTCCAGTATGTTTGATAGACTTTGCAGAGTTGAAGTGAATATGACAGTATCATCGGCATATCTTATATTATTAATAATTTCACCATTTATTATCATTCCATCGTTACACTCTCCTAAAGCTTCTTGGAAGATGGTTTTTTTGTATATATTATTATAAAAGAGAAAATTTTGCCAGCAATATTTTCGACTGGTATGATTTTTGCGAATTAAATTTTGACAGTCAAATCACAAGACGTCAGTAGAGTGATTTAGTCAAAATTTCATAAGTAAAAATTTCTAAAAGGCAAAAAGACCAGAAGGAAATTTTGCCGGTAAATAATTTTCTCTCGAATAATATTCGACAAGACTGTTCCACGAGACAATTAATGTACCATATCAACGAAACATAATCTTTATTTATTTTTAATAATAATAAATGTACAATTAGTATAAGCTATAGTAAAAGACAAGAAACTTGAATAAAACCAGAAGAAAATCATGCGGGTAAATAATTTTCTCTCGAATGATGTTCGACAAGACTATTTCACGAGACAATTAATGCACCATATCAACGAAATATAATCTTTATTTATTTGTTAACAATATTAAATGTACAATTATTATAAGATATAGTTGTTTGGGAAAGTATGTGCGAATTCATTTTATATTTTTACAGTTAATATTTTTTCTGTTACGGTACTCTAATATGACCTAATTTGGGTGCTGTATTTCAAAGATCTTTTTAAAATATGTTATTTTCTGTGAGTTCGTAAAACTTAAACTGGCTCTCATGTATCATGTTAAAGTACGCAGAATTTGGCTTTTTTCTTTGTATTCTATGTCAGAAAGATTGAAACAAATGGTTGATTTATGGCATGCCCGGCCTACGAGCTGTTGACCACCCCACAGTTAGAGGCTGGTTTGTGCCCTAGAAACGATCTCAAAATCACTTCTTCGTCAGACAACGATCGATCGACACGCATCTAGTTCCGAACGGTTCTCGTGCTGAGCCTCGGGCGACGGCGACGCTAGCGTCGGTACCACCGACCAACTCTTCAGCCTGGTACGAACTCATCAGTAGAACCAAAGGTTAAGCCTTATAATTCTTTGTACAAAACATTGATAATGAGTAAACCAGTTAATTCTGTAATTTATTTACAATTTATAGTTGCTATTTTCACCAATTTTATGTACCAACCAATATGGCATTTTTCGTTATACTTATTTATCTGATATAATTTAACCAGCGACCTCTCAAGTTTAATCCTAAACAATAGTAAAATGACGTTTTATTTATTACACCTCAATGACGTTTGTCAAACTGACAACATTAGAATTGGTCTAACTGGTAAACAGGTTTTGTATGTTTTCAATAAAATTGTTAGTGTGTAAAATAATTTATTAATTAAGGTTAGTATACTTTCGACATAACGTTAAGTAAATTTTTTTATAAAATACAATGACAGAAATAAAAAAAAAACTTACGTCAATTAGGCAATAAATACTTCATAGATGGAAAATTGTGGACAAACAACATATTAAAAACAAAGATCGGGCTCTCTAGGCCACAGATCTTAGGTCTAACCCTTATACATATGTATAATTCACATCAAATAGTTAAACTAGAAAACATGGCTACCACATAGAGCGACGACAACAGCTGTTTTTGACTTACATTTTTTGAAGTAAGATGAAGGCGGAAGCTTGAATATACGGAAATAAATCCGAGAGCGACCTCTGTATTATTAATTGAAAAAATTGAAATTGTCTAAGCTGACGTCTGAAGGTTATTGAATATTACTTTTAGTTACTATAGAATTATGAATTTAAATATTTTAAATTGATAAGTCAACGTGAAAATTTAAAATATAAATTTATCAAAAATATCAAAAAACAAAACTTTTAAAGTTTGACCAAGTAGAAGAAAGTAGATGGAAACGAAACAAGGATCATTTGCCAAGTTAAGAGTTTAATAGCTATTATTGATTATCAATATTATTAATAAAATAAATAAAGAAGAAAAATCTCTAACATTTTTTACATATATGAAATCAATGAAAAAAAATTCAAGAAATTTAAAAAAAAATAAAGGTCAAAGCTTGATCAATCGATGGTTGATTGTATACTAAATGTATTATTAAAGAAACTTCTTAAAGATTGGATCAAACTTACAATTTAAGTTAATTTGAGTGTTGATACAGTTCTGAGGATTCCTTTTCATTTCTCTACTGATTTCAAGATCTTCTAGTAAATTCATTTTTATATAATTATTATTGGGTATACTGTGTAGTTTCTTGCTATCTCTATGAGGACTAAATCCATGCTTTGAAGCATGTATATGATTCCCAAAACTAGATTTATCAATCTTAGACAGATGTTCTTTAATCCGTATATCCAAAGGTCGCATTGTTCTACCCACATAGGTCACCGGGCATTCACCACAGGATAATTTATAAATACCACTTTTATACGATTTGTTGATTTTGTCTTTAGTGTGAGAAAAAATAGATTTGATATTTTCTTTACATTTGAAAGAAAGTTTTAGATTAAGAATGTTATTTAAGATTCTGGCTATATTATCCGAGGGATAACCTATGTACGATATTGATCGATAAATAACTGCCGAGTTAGAAATGTTATGGACAGTGTTGTATGCTAGTGATCTATTCCTTTTATTCCTTAATTTGTTAAGTATGTTATCAACCAAAGTAGGGGTATAAACGTTACTATAAGCAAGTTGTTACTAATTTACATATAATTACTAATTTTAATTTAAAATTTGAATCTGACAGAGGTAAGCTAAGTAAACGATGGATATAGCAATAAAAGGAGGCCATTTTATGTTGAAAAGGATGATTAGAAGATCTAGGGATGGTATGGTCAGTCTGAGTTGGTTTTCTAAAGACTGAAAAATTTAATTTGTTATCTATTATAGTTAATGTTGCGTCTAGAAAATTAATTCTAGACAAATGAACGCAAATGAATTTGCGGTTCACCTAATTTGCTATCAGAGAGGTCTCTCGACTTCTTGTTATTTTGTGTAATTGTGGCTTACCCTGTACTTTTACAATCAAAAGGTTTAATAGAGTTAACCGCATCTCAAACCCTGAAGAAAGATATAGAATAGGCGTGTTTTTCGGAAATCTGGATGTAGTCATTTAACAAATTCAAGCTAGGTTTTTAAGTATGTACAAAGTAAACGATGATTTTAAAGTCTTAGATTCTAGAGGTGGATATCTTTTTAAATCGGATCCATAAGTTTTGCCGAAGCCAGTAAATTAGTCGCTGCGTACCCGTCAGTTAAGTAATGAGTTTTTTGAGCAACTGCAATTTGTTAGAAAATTAATAAGGACACACTTGGAATTGGCAAACTTTATTTATCATGCAGCCAAAATTATTCTCATAGATTTTCATTGCACTAGTGCTGGCATACCAGAAGTGTGTCATTTTTATAAACTTAAATTATTAAAATTCGTAGTACAATGTCAGGAGCACGGTTATCTTCGCTAGCGCTTAGAAGTATCGAAAATAAGGTTGCCCATCAGATAGATATTAATAAAATTGTATATATATATATATTCGCTAATAGTAGTGCACGAAGAAAGTTGTTCATCTCATAGAATAATATTATTTAATAATGCAATCATTTATTAATTTTTGTTCTATTTTATTTCATACCAATAGATAAAAAATGTTAGTTGTGTTACAAAGAATGAAGAAAGAATGTGAAGTCATAAAAACTGTTAAAATTAGAAAGATTCAATATCTGGGACATTTAATGAGGGGTGAGAAGTACGTATTACTGAGGTTGATTATGCAAGGGAAGATACAAGGGAAGAGAAACCCAGGACGACGCAAAATGTCCTGGCTAAGAAATTTGAGAGAGTGGTTCGGCTGCAGCTCATTAGAATTATTCAGAAATGCGGCCAACAAAGTTAAAATAGCGATGATGATTTCCAACCTCCGCTAGGAGAAGGAACCCGAAGAAGAAGTTAGTTGTTATAAACAGTGCATCAATACACTAACACATAATTATAAGTTTTTGTTACACAAGTCGCATTTGGTAATTTTTTAAATAGAGCCCCGTTTATAATTTTGCGGGGGACGCAAAATTATAAATTTTGCCTAGGCGTAACAAACTCCTGATGGAGTTTGTTACGCCACTGGAAAAATATATCCCCCAATCATTAGAAATTGATCTGCTGCTTAGTTTTTTTTTTGTTTTAATTTTGTCGTAGTTCCTGATAATGTCTCAGTTTCGTTTTCGTCTAGCCAATCTATACAAGACGGGATAAGCATGGAAAAGTAGATAAACATTTAAAACTCTTAAAAATTTTGCTAATACAAAAATAATACTTTGATAAAAAGGTAAAAAAAAACATCCCTTAATTTATCTTGCAAAATTAAAGTTTATTATTCGATGAGCAAAATATTTCCATACTTTGGGCCGTATCCATTATCGAAGTTTTTATAAAAGCTATTTCAAGTTTAATTTAACTTTGTTGTTTTTTAATAAATATGGTTTTTAATATTCCCGCAGAGTTAAAACCTGCATTCCAGATTGGTCGGTATATAACGGCATCGATCTCTGTTTACCCAATTTTAGACTCTGCAAAAACTTTTAATTACTGTTAAACAAAAACATATGGTGGAAATTCTATACACTGTTTTTAAAATTCATTTGTATCGCAAAATAGATATTTTGTTTACAATAAACAACACAAAGGAATAATGACTGTTTTTAAAAAATACATACAAAATTGACATAACACTTTTTTGACATAAATAATAATAATATCTATAAAAAATTACAATTTAAATTTATACAGAAAATTTCTTTCTCAATTTATTATTTTTATTGGGAATAAATACAATTTTTTTCTTTAAAATAAATTATTTATTTTGACGATTAGATTTTCATCTCGATTTTATCAAAAAATGGAACAGAACAACACAACTTAGAATATGATGTTATAACATTAACAAGACATAATACGAGGAAAAAACATTATAGTTTATTTTTATGTATGAGAGAGTAATAAAACAATAAATTATGTATGCAAATCCCTAAACTGTTGATACGGGTGACTCAATGAAAAACAGATATTTGTCAACAAGTTTACAGAAGTATATGGACGTAGTTAAGCAGAAAACGTCCAACCCACAAATTGTTAAAAATGAGTTCTTTACACCAGCGAGCATATAATTTCTTGCTTTATAATATGCAGAAACCGTCCAAGTGAAAACATTACATACTCTTTTAATAATCGTCAAAGTTCTAACCCACAAACTAGGTTAACTGAGATTTTCATTGATAATAAAAAATCCAAGTGGGTTGAATTTTTTCTAAAAAATGTATGTCGATCTAAGTAATCGTGTTAAAAGAGTGGTTAAAACAGGCTAAGTGGGTTGGATCACTTTAACGCTCCATGCGATAACAAAACTACTGTGCATTTTTTTGTGTTAAAAACATCCAAGTGAATTGGATGTTTTCTACTTATAAATTTCGGTATACTTGTTAAAAATAAGAGTATAATCAGAAATCGTCCAAACCACTTGGTATCATTTTACGTTTACTATTTCATTAATATGTTAAAAGTAGTTTGAATCTTCAATTTCGGTCGATAATAAAATTTTATTACGGGAATGTGCCCTATTAATGTTTAAAACGTGCCTTGTGCGTATAAACCCTGGAACTTGGTCGATAAAAATTAATTTATTATAGGTACTCATCTTAAGCATAGTAATCACTTTCCTTTAGTTTTAAGTAAATGTGCCTATGTATTGATAAACATTTCTTTTTATTCAGTTGTGTCTGATTTTTCTGACTGTTCGGGTTTAAAAATACTTATTTAATAATAATTATGTCGAAAAGAAGCAAATACATGTGTGAGCTAGCAAAACTTATGGAAAACCAAACAAATAGTGTAATGTCTAGCGTGGAATTTGATTCAAATATTACCAATGTTGAGGTAAGTCGGAAATTTTTTATTAAAAAATAACTATATGTTGTTTACTGATTATTTTTTCGTGGTTTTCGGCCAGATTGAAGAAATAACACAAAACTCTCTTTTTTTTTTACGACGTTTCAATTTATTTTGTTACTAAATCTTAAAAAAAAAATAAAGAAAATAGAAGAAAATAGAGTTTTGTGGTATTTCTTTAATCTGGCCGAAAATCACGAAAAAATAATCAGTTTATAAGACACGGCTTCTAAAAGTTTATGTTGTTTACTAAATTTTTAAAATAAATGCATTTTATACATCATTACATAATTTAAATATATTGTAGAATATGGATGATACCAATGTGACAGAATTCTACCGTCACAGCGAACCATCGTCATCCAATAGTCGTATTCGTGAAATGGTTTTAAACGAGAAAACTGGATGTTTTGAATCAGCTTCTACCATAGATTCTGTTGATGATTATGATGTAAGTATTAAATCTTTGTACCTATACTGTTTAGTAAAATGCTTTATAATGCTATTCGCTATATTATTTCTATTTAATGAAAACTAAACTTTGATGTACCTATTGTTACAATCTAAAAGAAAAAATACAACTTCCTTAGGTACACACAATTTTGTAAACACATATGTATTAATCTTATTATACCAATGTTAAATTGATACCTATTATTATGATCATCAATTATTATTGATTAAAGTAATTATACAATAATGTAAAGCATATGAAAATTATTTTTCGATGAGTACCTATAGTAAACTTTATGAAAAAGATTAATTTGAATGAATTGAATTTGTTTTATTTTTTGGTACCTGGTAATTGATTAAAAGTTAACTTCTTTAATTAAAATAGACGCTTTCTATAATTTTTTGAAATTTTTATTTAAAATATTATCTAATAATACCTACCTTTTTATTCTTACAGAATATGTCAATAAGTGATGTCTTTAGTAGCGGTTCCTCTGATATGTTTATACCATCGTCACATGAAGAGAGTTCCGATAACAATGAAAGTTGTGATGATAATCCATTTTTAGCCAGTACATCAGGTCGTCCAAAGAAGGGTAGAAAAAAGAAATTTGCAATGACGCGAGCAACATCAAAGATTAATAGGAACAAAAATGAATCTTACATTGACTACAAAGGAAAATTGAAAGCTGCTAAAGAATTTCAATATGACTACAATTGTAACTGCCCGATGAAATGTTCTGAGTTGATTTCTACAGAGTCACGAAAACAAGAATTTGATCGTTTTTGGAGTCTTGGGTCTTATAATGCCCAAACTATCTTTATTGCCAATAATATCCACGAAATGCCGAAAAAAAGAATGTATGGAAGAAACACTGAAAGACGTCTGTATTCCAGACAATATTCCTTACTTATAGGCAAATGTTTATCAATAGTCTTAGAATAACTCCGTCAAGAGTAACAACAGCTCTGAGAAAGGTAAACAATCGTGCTCCAATTCTTGATCAAAGAGGTAGAAAACAAGGTGGTTTAAACAAAGTCCCTGAAAATAAAATTCAGGAAATAATCAACCAGATCAATAAACTGCCTAAGTACATATCGCACTACTGTCGTGAAAACACGTCTGCATTATTTTTACCGGCACATCTCTCATTATTAAAGATTTATGATCTATACAAATCTGAAGTTCAAAACCCTGTGAAATTTGGTATTTATAAGAGGATTTTTTACGAAAAATTTAATTTGAGATTTAATGTTCCCAAGAAGGACACATGCCAGGTATGTGATTCATTTAAAATAAAACTACAAAATGAAACGGATGATCATAAAAAGCAACTTTTACAAATTGAACTCGACACTCATCAGGATTTGGCCCAAAAATCACGAGAAACATTAAAGGCAGATTTAAAACGAGCTAAAGATGAGGATAATGTAGAGTGTTTAACATACGATCTTCAAAAAACTCTACCTTTACCCAAAATTCCAACCAATGTAATATATTATAAGAGGCAAGTTTGCTTGTATAATCTCGGTGTATTTTCAGGCAAACGTAATAAGAGTTATTCCTATGTATGGCTTGAAGGAACTGCTGGAAGAGGAGCTCAGGAGGTTGGTTCCTGTATTGTAAAATATTTAGAAAACATAGAAAGTACTGTTGAACATCTTATATTGTGGTCTGATTCTTGTGGAGGCCAGAACCGTAATATTAAAATAACACTCCTCATGGCCAGTCTTCTTCAAACCAGCCATAATATAAAAACTATAACATTTAAATTCCTGATTTCCGGCCATAGTTTTCTACCAAATGATAAAGATTTTGGGGATATAGAATGTCAACTCAAACGTCAAGAACGAATATATACACCTTTAGACTATATAAATATAATAAATTCATGTCGTAAAAAGTCTCCAATAACAGCTGCACAAATGAAAAAGGAATGGTTTTTGAGTACCCACCAGCTCGAGAAGGCCACAATAAACAGAAAAGTTGGCACCAATAAAGAAAAAATAAATTGGTTGGAGACAAAACAAATTATATTAACAAAAGAAAATCCTTACCACATCTTTATGAAACCTAGTTATTTTGGCGATGAAAGTGTATGTTTGGATATTGAGCGACGAGGACGATTAAATACAGAGAGCTTTTCGGCGCTGCTTATGCAACTCTGGCCCAATGGTAAACCCCTGTCAGAGGATAAAATTAACGATATTAAAAGCTATTTACATCTAATTCCTTCAGACGCTAAACCGTTTTATGAAAATTTTACAAGTGCTAATGTAGTCGAAGACGTTGATGGATTTAATGTTCCAGTTCTAGATTTTGAGGTAGATACCCACAATAATTAAAACTTTTTTTAAATTTACATTTACATAAGAAAATCATTGTAATTTTGTTTCTTTGGATCATTAAAATTTTTATAAAAATATGACATTATTTATTTATCTGAAAGATTCCAACCCACATAAGTATGTTTTATCGAAATTTTTTTCGGATTTTTGTTTTTTGTTAAAAACGTCCAACCTAAAATTTTCAAAATAACTTCATTGAAACTTACATTTAAAAGAAATTACAAACGAGGTGCCTACGAGATGAATATCATTATCTTAAAATCATTGCCAGGCGAATAAATTATGCATAGTTTAGCTAGGGCACACTAAAATCTTTTAAACTCAATTTCCCAACAATCACTTTTTTTGGGTTGGACGTTTTCTGCTTAACTACGTCCATATAGGAAAACAATTTTAAATTGAGTATGACCACCAGGTATAAAGGTTGGAGCAGAATAGAATACAATAGTTGTGAGGGTTACTAATCCCTAAATAAGGTTGCCAGTGTCGGAGTGATGGAGGTTAACAGGTACTAATGAATTTGCAAAAAATGTAAGATTTAAAATGCAAAGTTTAATAAGTACCTACCTATTTGCAAAATAAAGTTTAATTCTTTAGATAAAATAAAACGTATTATTTTATCTGAAATGAGTGCATTCCACGAAGTAAGGGTTTCAACAATCAAACATTTAATTCTTTAATTCCAGGAATCTACGACAGTAATTGACTAGATAATTACCTTCTAAACTTATTCCACAGAAAATGTGATAGTGGGTTTTTCCATTTTGTAGGAAGGTCCAAGTGGCGTATTCAAAATTCTTAACAGTTCACTAAAAGTAGGTACTTCAGTTGCAAGGTGCAGTTTATTGTGTATACTAGTGTTATGGAAAATTTGGAAGTGCCGTGTAAACGCCGAAAAATGGGTCCTTTAACAGTTAATGAAAAAACATTAATATTTAATTGTTTTAAATCATTTACAGACAAACGTTTATGTGAAAGTATTGATGAGACCGTTTAGTTAGTTAGCAGTACCCTTGGTGTTGGGAAATCTACGATTTACAGAGTTATTAAAGAAGAGAAATGTGGTAGTTTTCAAATGCCACGTAATGCTCCAGGGAAACCAAAATTTTAAATAGAATATCATTTTAAAGAAGGACTTCGACGGAAAGTGCATGAATTCTTCTTTAGACAAGAATTTCCAACATTGGATAAAGTTCTTGTCTCAGTTCGAGATGATAAGGATTACCCAGAAATGAGTCGAAGTACGTTATGGAAACTTTTAAAAGAAATAGGCTTCCGCTGGAAAAAGCATCCCAGAAAGTCTATTTTATTAGAAAGAAGCGATATTGTCATATGGAGAAGACATTTTCTAAGAACCATAAAGGAAATGAGAAACCAAAAAAGAAAAATATTTTATCTTGATGAAACATGAATCAACGAGGGTCGTACACCAAATAAATTTTGGCAGGATTAAACTGTTACAAGTCAAAGGCACGCTTTTGTAAATAACTTATCTACTGGTTTAAACCCACCATCAGGAAAGGGACGCAGGCTGATAATAGTACACATTGGCAGTTCAGACGGTTTTGTTGAAGGTGGTTTATTAACTTTTGAATCAACTCGTACCAGTGACTACCATGAAGACATGGACGCTGATGTCTTTCAAGAATACTTCGAAAAAATGATAGATCTTCTTCCTAAGAACTGTGTAATAGTAATGGATAATGCAAGTTATCACTCCAGACTTATAGAAGGACTGCCCACAACCAAGTGGTTAAAAAAAGACTTGCAGAATTGGCTGAGTTCAAAAAATATTACGTACCATCCCGGATCTATAAGAAAGGAACTTTATTCGTTGTGTGCCCTTCATAAAGAAAAATTTAAAAAATACGAAATTGATGAAATTGCCAAAAATCGTGGAATGACAGTACTTAGATCCCCACCATATCATTGTGAATTAAACCCGATTGAACTGGTATGGGCACAGATAAAGAGTGAAGTTTCAACAAGAAATACCACTTTTAAAATTCATGATGTTAAACAGTTGTTTTTGGAGGCCGTAAATAATGTAAAACCTGAAAACTGGGAAAAGGCCGTAAATCACACTATTAAAGAAGAGGAAAAAATGTGGAAGCTGGACAATATTACTGATAAAATTATCGAGCCAGTTATTATAAATCTTGGTTCTAAAAGTTCATCTTCTGAATCTGATTTTGATTTGTAACAAGTAGCTGTAAGTTTTATATTAATATTTTTATTCATCTATTGAACATACCTTAGACGGTTTTAAAAAATCTTTTTTTCTTTTGTAATTTTTAAAAATTAAAAAAAATGTGAATTTTTTAAAACCCTTTTTAATGTAGGCCAGTCAGTTCTAATATAGTGTGTGATAAAAGAGGTCACTTTTGTTTACATACACATAACACTTTATAACACTGAAATAATTCATTTATTTTTTACAATTATTCAAAGTAATTTTTTAATTAATTTTGAGCACGCCCATGGAGTGGTCCGAGGTACCAGTTAAAATTATGCTAATTACTCTCTCGTTCATAAAAATAAACTATAGCGTAAGTAAAAGCATGAGGGAAAAACTTAAATCGAGGGGAAATGAGTTTAACATTCAACATTTTAGCAACATTTAAAATAACAAATTGACATCTATTTTATCTAAAAGTAAACAAAGAACAAAAAAGGACAAAGAACTGTTTTTATAAAATACCTTATAAATGCGAAAATTTATATTTAACCAAAAGACCACTGAATATTAGAATAAGTGAATTGTTACGATAAATATGTCTCATAAACATTATTTTTAATTCTGATATGTTCTAGATTGTACGACCCTCCGACGAGAACCAGCTGGTAGAAATTTTGAGGTAATACCTGACTGGTTTCCTATGATTCGAAGTTTCCAGAAGAAAGTCGAATAAAAAGCAGTTCGAGTGACCTTCGGGTCTGGGGAATCGCCGGAATTCTCGATTAACTGTATTTAGTATAAATATAGAGGAACCTTTTATTAAATTTCAGTTAGTTCTAGTTATGAAGTCGAGTTTTTAGACCGAGATATAATTGTACGCAAATATAAATAAATATTGTAAGATAAATTAGTGAACATTAATACAGACTTTAATAAATTTGTAAGTGTTATAAATAGAACCTTTAATAATAAATAAATACAATAAATTAGAATTAATAAAAATACTACAGAATACACACACATGAAAAAATGAACATAGGGTTCAATAAAACAATTCGAATATAGTCCTAAAAAACAGATGATAAAAAGAAAATGTCTGAATTGTCAGTATAAATGAGTCAGATAAAATTAAATTATTAAGAAATTTTTCACCATGTAACACAAAACAAAATTTGTTTAATGTACTTACGTATTATTATTTATATTTTGAGAACGATTTCTGAAGTTTAAATTGAAACGTCTATAAACTTATTTTAAACTTTAACTGTGACTTATTTCCATTAAAATAGTAATTAAGATCAGCTTTGATATTATCTCTGTGTCTCAGTCGTCATCAATTTTGATGTGCTTGACTCTATCGAAGGCATTTTTAAAATCGATAGAGAATACAAAGACTTCTGTATGAACATTACTAACGCGATAAATAAGGAGTTGTATGAAGAATAGGTCTTCTCGGATACCCAGCTCCCTTCTAAATCCAAATTGTATGTACATTTTCATCTAACTTTTTCTAAACTCGTGTAAGAAAATCTTTCTGAACGTGGCTCACACTAATTATTCCCTGATCGGAGCATTTATTTGAGTTCATCTTCTGTGAAAAACGCAATAAACTTTGACAGCAGCTAATCATGTGGCATTTATCCGCTTATATACATTTGATTGAAGAAGGTGGTCACTATCACGTACTCTATATACACAAAGATCTATTTTATCTAAAATTTAATTATTAAATAACATGTGAACGCGATCAGTTTTATTTAGGTGACACATTAAGGCCATTAAGTGTTAGAATATAGAATAGATCTCAAATATGTGAATTTGCATAGAATAATGAACATAGGGTTCAATGGAATGATCCAAGTATAAAGATGATAAAAAGAGAAAAATCAAAGAAGCGGCTCTAATTATGCTAAATGGGACCAATTGTGTCGCTAATTCCGTCGTCTTTTGAAAGAGGAATCACATGCTGTGATATTTTCTGACGATGATTTCATGTAATCGAATGAACTATCTGACAATAAAATCGTCCCAGGAAGGCAACTCGGCATCACGGCTACTTATGAATTTCTGAATGTCCGAATTTTCAATATAAATGAGTCACATGCAACGAAATTATTATTAGAAGAATTTTTAAGCAAGTAACATTATTTTGTTAATGTAGGCAGAGCATGTGATCAATGAGGATCATTTGGTTTTATTATTTATAAAATATAATATTATATATATATATATATATATATATATATATATATAAATATATATATAATATATATTTATAAATAAAGTAACAAAGGTGAAATATAATAATAAAAATGTAAATGATAGTTTAATAGTTCGTTTCCTTATCTGTATTTGATTTTAAATTTATTATTCTATTAATTTTTACCTAAAGATTTTTATGTCTGTTGACTATAAATTGTTTTTTAGTTAATTTCTTTCTCAACCTACCAAATGATTTTATTAGTCAAACGACATTTTAGTGATGTCAAATTAATATCAAATTGAAATTGTAATTTGTTCAATTTATATTTTATTTAAATTCTTTATGGTTATCGAAGTTATTGTATCAATTATTAACCACGAGCAGTAAGTTGTTTTTCTTTATATCAGTTTTATCTAAATGTAAACTTTTATTTTTAGATTGTCTAGATAGAAAGGGAAATAAAATTTCCGAAAGCTTAACTAGGTTCCAAGAGGTTGACTTTTGGTCCAAAATAAATTGACTACATTCCATTCCCCAATAATAAAAACAGTTTTAATTGAATAGTGACTACATATTCATAACCATATATATATATATATATATATATATATATATATATATATATATATGTATATATATATATATATATATATATATATATATATATATATATATATATATATATATATATATTATATATATATATATAGTTCAGCTCAACAGGCCTCAAAGGCCCAAGGCTTCAACGGTTTTCTTCCATTTCTTTCTATCTTGTGCTAAGTTTTTCCAATCTTGTACCCGCAGCGACTTCAGATCTTCTTTTGCCGACTCCAGCCATTTTCTTCGGGGGCGGCCTCTTTTTCTTTTTGTACCAGCCTCCGTGTTTATTAATTCATTGGGAACTCTTCCTTCCTTCATTCTTGCTATATGCCCGAGCCATCTTAATCTTTGAATTTTCGCGAGTCTTGTTATTTTTGGTTGTCCATATATTTGCATTATTTCTTCATTCGTTCTTCTTCGCCAGATGTTCCCCTCTTTTACACCTCCGTATATCCTTCTAAGAATTTTTCGTTCCCATCTATCTAATTTTACTTCCATATCTTTATTTAGTGTCCAGGTCTCGCTAGCATAGAGTACTGTAGGTCGGATAACTGTTGTATATATTCGTTTTTTTGCTGTTCTGGATATTATCTTCGACCTCAGTATCTTAGTCAGGCTCCCAGCACTCTTACTACCTTTGGCCATTCTTTTTATGATTTCTTGGTTCTCTTCGTTCCTATTTGTTAGTGTCACTCCCAAGTAGTCGAATTGGCTAACAACTTCAAAGTTATATTCTTTACTTGGGCTTTGTACCTTAAAGGACTCTCCTAGATGATTTTCGTTTCCCCTCATCACCATATATTTTGTTTTTTCTTCGTTTATTTCTAAACCATATTCTCTGGCTATTCTCTCTATTCTAATAAAGATTTCTCTTAATTCTGCAGGTCTCCTTGTTATTAAGGTAACATCATCTGCATATGCTACACATTGATGTCTGTGATGATATATTGTGCCTCTAGTGTAGATGTTACATTCTCGTAAAATCTTCTCTAAGATCAAATTGAAAAAATCTGTTGATAACGGATCACCTTGTCGCAGACCTCTATTGGTGATAAAACTATCCGAAACCCGTCCTTCTAACATGACTTTACTTTTAGTATCATTGAGTATGCATTTAGTCAGTCTTACTATTTTTGGTGGAAATTCAAAATATTCTAGTGCTTCATATACTTTATTTCTTTTTATAGTATCATATGCCATTCTAAAATCAATAAACAGCATGTGTACTGTTAGGTTGAATTCATATGAGCTAGCTAAAATTTGTTTCATTGTAAAAATTTGGTCAGTTACCGATCTGTTTGCTCTGAAACCTGCTTGATATTCACCTAGACAATTTTCAACTTTTGTTTTAATTTTATTTCTAATTGATATGGCCAAAATCTTATACACTGTATCTTGTAGAGCTATTCCCCTGTAATTTTTACATTCTGTAACGTCTCCTTTTTTATGCACTGGACATAAGACTGCTTCTTTCCACTGATTGGGTATTTTTTCTTTGATCCACACTTCGCGTATTAACTCAGCGATTTCTTCTTGTACCATTTCGCCACCTTCTTTTAAAAACTCAGCAATGATACCATTTTCACCAGGTGCTTTGTTGTTTTTTAAGTTTTTTATGATCTCTATAATTTCTTCCTTGGTAGGTACTTCTTCATTTACATCTGTGTCCCTTACTTCTTCATGTTGTAGTTGCGTTTGTTCTCTTTCATCTTGGTCGTCCGTACATAATAATATGTTCTCAAAATAACTGGCCCACCTTCTTAATTTTTCATCTGTTCCACCTAACAGATTCCCCTCTTCATCTTTATAATATCTTGATGTGGTTTTGTACTGGGTTCGGTCTCGTTTTATTTCTTGGTAGAAATTCCTGACTTGTTTATGTAAAAAATCTTCTTCAATACGAACTAGTTTCTGCTCTAAACTTGAACGCTTCTTCCTTCTACAGATCTTCTTTGCTTCCCGTCTTTTTTCGGCATAAGCTTTTTTACTCTCTTCATTATTTCTTATTATGCTATTTATTCTAGCTTTATTTCTGTCACTAATGGCTTTCTTACAATCCTCATCATACCAATCCGTTTGTTTACATTGTCTGTTTCTTGATAATACTGAGTCGGCTGCTTCTTGAATTTTTTCTTCTAGTTGTACCCATCTGCTTTCTATATCTTTTACTGTTGTCTGGCTTTTCAGTTTCTCTTCAATTTGCTCTCTGAATTTTTTCCTAACTTCTCCCTCCTGAAGTAGTGCACCGTTATATATTTTTATTTTTTTACAACTAGCTTTATTAATTGTGGGTATTATTTGCTCCATTTTAATTTTGATCAAAAAGTGGTCCGAATTTGCATCAGCACCTCTGTAACTTCGGCTATCTTTTATGGCTCTCATATGTTTGGCTTCTATTAGGAAATGATCTATTTGGTTTACTGTTTGTCCATCTGGTGATATCCAGGTACCTTTATGAATTTCTTTGTGATCAAAATAAGTGCTCATAATTCGCATATTGTGTTCGAAAGCAAATTCTATTACTCTTTTTCCATTCAGATATCTCTATGTTTACTTTTTCCCCCTGTTATTTGTTTGTATACATCCTCCCTGCCAATCTTGGCATTCAAATCTCCTACAACTATTTTTATGTCATATGATGGTATTTTGTAAAACATATGTTCTAATTGTTCATAAAAGCTATCTTTAACGTCTTCATCTGTATTTTCTGTTGGTGCATGCACATTTATAAAGGTTATTTTTCTATATTTTCCTCTTATTCTTATTTTACATAATCTGCTTGTGACTGCCTCAAAATCTATCATCAGATTGGCAAATGTTTTCTTTATAAAAAAATAATTGTACAATGCGAATTAAGTTGTAAGTATTGAAATATTCATTTTGTTTACATATAATAATTATAATAAATTTACAGTTTTCTCCTGAAGAAGTCACAAAATTGTGACGAAATATTGAGAAATAACAAATAGAGTTTTATTACATACAGACCAATTGCTGAGACTACAAATAATATTTAACACAGTACGGTCGAGAATAATTTGATATATATATATATATATATATATATATATATATATATATATATATATATATATATATATATATATATATATATATATATATCTAACTACCAATACAAACCGATTTTTAAACAACAAAATTGAAAACTTTATATCAACATTAAATCGCAAAACTTTATCTTTGGAGATTAAGGTAACATGCAATAAGATTTCATATTTAAGTCGTACCATAACAAACATAAAAATTGAACTAAAAAATCTTATTCCCATTGCAATTTTCAGTGAATACTCTAATCGATTAAAATCCAGTTTTGAATCAACTTTTAAACAAACTAAACAACGAAACATTAACAAATTTAATGCGCTAATAAACAATTTAGACACAAATGTACTTTTCCTAAACAATTCAAAATGGTTTAAAAATATTTCGACAGTTGACATTCCACAAGATATCTCAGATTTGTTATCACTCGGTCCAAAATTTGGTGTCTCATGTAATAAAAATGATATATATAAATATAAAACATTTTTTAGCTGACATCGCAAACATCATCGAAGATATACCCAGCACATCTAAAGATTTACTAAGAGCCAAGGTAACCAATATAACAACGAATTTTATTCAAAGTCCTAATACCGTAAAATTCTCTCATCTAAAAACAACATTTTATAAAACAAATAAATTTCTCAAGGATCACCCTGACTTATACATTCTACCGGCAGACAAAGGAGGATGTACCGTAGCAATGGACAAATTAGACTATATTCAAAAAGCAGATACTCTTTTACAAGACAATACAACATACACCCAAATTAACAATGATCCAACTACCTCCATACAGACTACATATAATAAATTAATAAGAACTTTAAAGAACGAAAATAAGCTTACAGAACAACAAGCTAAAGAACTAATAATTTACAATTCTGACATACCCAAATTATATGGCCTACCAAAAATACATAAAGCAAATATACCATTACGTCCAATTGTAAGTACTATAAACTCCACAACTTATAACCTATCCAAATTCTTGGGAAATATACTTACACAGACATTTGAAAATGAGCCAAGTTTCAATACAAAAGATACATTTTCTTTTGTCAATGCTGTAAATGGGATTCAGCTACCAGATAACTATGTTTTGATCTCTTTAGATGTAGTGTCATTGTTTACTAACATTCCAATAAAGTTAATCATTGAAATCATACAAGAAAAATGGTCTAAAATAGAACAATTCACATCCTTATCAAGAAAAGACTTCCTGTCATTAATAACATTCCTCTTTGATAATACATATTTTTGTTTTTGTGATAAATTCTATAAACAAATATTTGGAACACCAATGGGCAGTCCTATTAGCCCTATTTTAGCAACAATTATCCTAGACCATTTATTAGACCTTGGAATCTCAAAATTGCCGTTTTCAATAGCATTTATTTATAAATTTGTTGATGACATAATATGCAGCGTACCATTCAACCATATTCAGACAATACAAACGATCTTTAATTCACTTGATCAAAATATTCAATTCACTGTCGAGTATGAAAATGAAAATAGTATACCTTTTTTAGATACCAAAGTTATAAGAACTAATGATAACAGAATAATATTAGATTGGTATCAAAAAGATACTGCATCCGGCAGATTTATAAATTATTATTCTAATCATCCTAGAAATCAAAAATTCAACACAATTATATCTATGAAAAATCGTGTAACGGCAATCTGTGATCGGAGTTTCCTAGATGTCAATTTAAAGAAACTTTTTGAAATGTTTTTAAACAATGGCTACCCAAAACATATATTAAAAAAACTTATTTATAACACTCACTTTCACAATAGAGCTTTAATAAATAATCCACAACCAGTTTTATACAAAAAAATACCTTACATAAAAAATTTAACAGACCAAATTGTCCCACTTTTCAAAACATTTCCGAACATTAAATTAATTAAATACAATCCACTTCTAAATTCAAGGTTGTTCTCAAAAATAAAAGTTAAAACTCCAAATTCACTAATGAGTAATATAATTTATAGAATAAATTGCAGTCAATGTCAAAGTTGTTATATTGGACAAAGTCAACAGTGGCTTAAACAACGTGTCACTCAACACAAAAGTGACTGTAACTTACGAAAAAACTCTTGTGCCTTAGTAGACCACCACTTAAAGACAGGACATAACTTTGACTTTAATAATGTAAAAATATTAGAACAAATTGATAATTATAAAAATCGACTTTTCCTTGAAATGGTACACATTAATAAAACTCCAGAATCTATCAATTATAAGACAGACACCAACCATTTAAGTAATATCTACTGTAATATACTAAACAATATATAATATGATAGATCTTCATATCAGTATCTAAACACATCACACCAATAACTGACTACGTACCATCAATTACATTTTTTATAGATCAATTTACCATGTTCCTGATTCTTTCTCAATATCCTACTTTTGCACCTTATTATATCCTCTTCAGTCCCGACATTGCAGAATGTATTATTTAATAATAATTTATTATTTTACGGAGTGTTTTAGGCCTAAATAAGACTATGATTGTGTTAACAAAGCTCTAATTGATAACAGTCGCCGTTATCAATTTGTACACAAATGTGCACTCTAGTATTGTACGTAGAATATTCTCTCAACTAATTTGTACACATATGTGTATACAGGGACCAAACAGTAAATGAAAGTTATAAAAACAAATTAAAATATTTTTTTATTTTGAACAATGAAAGTCTTTAAAACAATTTCTATCTTTAAGAATACACAAATATACATTACATTTGGTGCACTTTATTCTAGATCGACCCTTACAACCTTCTTTTCGGCATCTCTGGGCAGTTGTCAGATCTTCTGCTACAGGTAAATGCTTAGCTTCATTACATCGCATTTGTTGAAGAGGAATAGCAACAAATCCAGGTCTACCACGGCATTTCTTTTTTGCAGTAGGCCCATCTTCATCCTCATCAGATAAAGTTCTTTTAGTCTTATTATTTAAAATCAGTTCCTGTGCGATTTCTGTTTTAAAATCCAATAAGTCCATAACTTTTCGACGAGGAACCTGATGATTACTGCACTCATTTCTGTATTTTATCCAGGAGTTCACTACACTCATATCCATGAAGTGTTCCATGAGCCGGACTGTCCATTTCTTTGTCCTGTGATAGGAACGATAGGTTGATATCATCCGATTTACCAAGTCTACACCTCCCATATTGGTATTGTAGTTTTTAACAATATTGGGTCTTTGAACATAAATGTAACCTTTATCGTCTTTGGAATATCTTTTTGCCTCATCCAAAGGTCGATCACTATGTATTGTTGAAGCCAGTAGTACAGATCGGTTATCCATCCATTTGACAATGCATATTTTGCCGTCCTCTCTAGTTCTTGAATCTATACACCCTCTTCTCATCTTTTTCATTTCGGCATCTGATTTTAATCCGATTTTTGGAAATCGATTTGTCATTATTGTTCCTGTTGCAGAAATCCCTTTTTCGTGAAGAATTTCTAAGAGTGCAACTCCAGTAAAATACCTGTCAAAGTAAACATTTGTACCTGCTGGGCATGTTTCTATTAATTTTAAGACAGCTCGACCTCCTGTACCTAATTTCGAATTAGGATCGATCGGAAAATTTGTGGTAGCTCCTTGATAAATGAATGAATCTAAAATGAGTCCCTTTGGAGATGATAACACATAGAGTTTAAGTCCAGTTGGATTGGGTTTTCTAGGTACATACTGCCTAATTCTAACATGACCAGCGAAAGGAATAATTTGCTCATCTATACAAACATGTTTTTCTCTTGGTAGATTTAAAACTGCTTGCTGAAATCTTTGGATTACGGGCATTACTTTCCATAATCTATTTTCTTTCTTGTCATTTTCAGAAAATGAATTATTGTCGACAAAGTGAATTGTGTTTCGCAATAAAAAATATCTGTCCCTTGTCATACAATCCGCTATTAAAGGAACTCGGTAATGGGTAGCCCAATACATATTTATTCTTGGATACTTTAATGTACTCATAATTAAAGTGATTCCTATAAAATTTCGAATCTCAGAAGCAGTTGTGTTTAGTACTTTTCCACGAACTTGGTGAAAATTAATATTAGTTTGTGTAGCAACTAACTCAAAAAAATCATTGTTATAATAATCGTCAAAGTATTTTAATGGTAATGGCTCAAACTCGCTGCTTGAATCTGATAAGTTAGTTTCAAATTCTGGAAATTTAGTTTTCAGTTTAAATTTTTTGTCCCATTTAAAATTAATTTTTTTCAAATTCTGTTTTTTAGGAGCTTCCGCGCTAGTATTTTTTTGGACATCATTAACAGTTCTATTTTCTGCTGAGTTTTCACCCTCCGTCTTGACTTCATCTGTGTGTGCACTTTGAATTACATCTCCAGTTTCTTGTTTGTCATAAATACTTTCTGTCGGACTAATCTCCTGTTCATCTCCGTTTGATTCGGAATCACTTAAATGTTCACCTCCGTTAAGAGTATTCTCCTGTTGAAAATTTTGAGTTGTCTCTTCATTCTCTCCAGCATCACTGTCTGATTCGAGATCACTTAAATCACTCAAATCAGGTGTGTAATTTTCGTCTGCTATAGAGTCATCAAATTCATCTATGTCACTTTCATCAAGCAGAGATAAAAGTTCTTCTTGAGTTAAAGGTTTTTTTCGATCTGTAAAAAAATAACGCGTTTTTAGAAGTTGATTAATATTTACTACTAACTACGAACTAGTGTACACATAGAATGTAATTGTTTGGGTTGGAACCTTAAAATATCTCTATTGAGTAAATACCATTAAAGCAAAAATTAAATGAATGACATGGTCACAGTTGCAGTTATCCAAAATAAAAATAGATCTGTCTCGACGTTTTTTGCTTAAATGGTACTTAATTGAGATATTTTAAGGTTTCCAACCCAAACAATCACCCTGTATGTAGCCATAATAATCAACAGTACAACTAGGGCTGGGAACTAGTGTACACATATGTAGCCATAATAATTAATAGTAGAATCAGTGCTGGGTACTCGATTACACAAATGTGTACAAATCTCTTTATGTCTCCAAATTTCTGATAATGCAAATTTTGTATACATTTGGGAACTTCGACAACACGGAGTAATACTAATAGAAGACCAAATACTATTTACAGCTTAAAATGATGTTATAATAACAGTACTTACCACGTTTATTTAAGTCACGGTATGGAACCATTTTTCTACGATTCTCCATGATGTTACTACTGCTTCCATCTATGAGTGATTTACCGAACTTCACTATAGAACGGTCGAGGGTAGTGTCCTGTAGTAGATACATTACCAAATACAGGTTTCTTTTTCATTATTTCCACGATATAAATGTAACTGAATTAGTACACACATGTGTACAAAAGGAGTGAAGAGGATATGGATAATACTGTCACAATATGTAATTGTTTATTAAAACTTATTCGCTAAAAATTGTACAATGGGAATTCACTCTATAAAATAATGCGGTTACCATAACTCCCAAATAAATTAAATCAAAAAAAATGTCATTTATCTAATTGGATATGTTATTAAAATTTAAAATTTTTAATCTTAAGTTGTAAGTATTGAAATATTCATTTTGTTTACATATAATAATTAAAATAAATTTACAGTTTTCTCCTGAAGAAGTCACAAAATCGTGACGAAATATTGAGAAATAACAAATAGAGTTTTATTTCACACAGACCAATTGCTGAGACTACAAATAATATATATATATATATAATATATATATATATATATATATATAATATATATATATATTATATATATATATATATATATATATATATATAATTCTCTGGTAGGTAACTTTCGAGAAAGGGAAAAAGAATTGTATTCTTAGCGTCGTTATATATACTATATATATAATATATATATATATATATATATATATATATATATATATATATAATATTAATAATTATAATTACCGAATACCGAAGGATTAAAATAACACCCAAGATCCAGCCAAGTACCGCCCAATTACTTGTCTTCCAACTTTGTACAAATTGGTCACATCCTGTGTGGCCCGGCGTATCTACCAACAATGTGTTCTGAACAATATCATAGAGCCTTAACAGAAAGGATGCGCTAAGGGCTCCATGGGCTGCAAAGAACAACTTATTATCGACTCAGTCATTTCTAACCACGCATTCACCAAAAAAGAAACCTTTTTACTGCCTTCATTGACTACAAGAAGGCTTTTGACTCAGTTCCGCATGAATGGCTTATAGATATATTGAAAATATATAAAGTCGATGATAATCTCGTGACCTTTTTAAAGCATATAATGACAAAGTGGAAGACTAAAATTCACCTTCAAATACCTGGTGAAACCAATATCAAAACTGAAGATATCGCTATTAACCGGGGCCTTTTCCAGGGAGACTCGTTGAGCCCACACTATCTCAGCTGCTGAACTCTACTGACTCAGGATTTAGCATCAAAAATAACAACACTGTTGTGGCGAAGCTTAATCATCTGTTGTATATGGATGATTTGAAGTCAATGGCTTCCATTTAAAACCACCTAGATCAGATGCTAAAAACTGTAGAAACTTTCTCAAATGATATCAGTATGCATTTTGGACTAAACAAGTGCTGTATACTAAATATAGTCAGAGGAAAGGTTTAGCCCAGAGGTTTCAATATGCAAGATGGCCAAAACATCGAGGCAATGGGTGAAAATGATATTTACAAATATCTCGGAGTAAAACAGGCGCGAAAAATTGACCATAAACAGATGAAAACTGAAAGAACTTCGGAGTTCGTGCGAAGAGTAAGACAACTAAATCGGTCATATCTTAATAGTAAAAATTTGTTTAAGGCATTAAATACGTACGCCTGTTCTGCGCTGAGCTACTCATTTGGTATTATAAAGTGGTCAAAAAACGGATATAGAGGGTCTTCAGCGGAAAGTAAGAACACTTCTCACAAAGGCGCAAAAACATCATCCACGCAGTGCAGTAGAGAGAACAAAATTGCCGCTGTATCAAGGAGGAAGAGGACTTATGGAGATAGGTGAGCAATTAGATAAACAAATTGCTAATTTAAGAACTTATTTTCAGGTACAGGCTGAGACATCTACTTTACATCGAGCAATTTGCGCAGCACATGACACAACGCCGCTTAAACTGAGGGAACAAGAAATGCGCATAAACCATCTGACTAAGCAAGAAAAAATCCGCACATGGATGAGTAAACCTCTGCATGGGCGACATCTCAATGAGATCAACCAAGAATATGTCGACAATACAGCGTCGAACTATTGGTTGACATCAGGAAAAATGTTTCCCGAGACTGAGGGTTTCCTACTTGCCATTCAGGATCAGGTTATTCCAACTAAAAATTACCTGAAATATATTGTTAAAGATCCTCAAGTCCAAAATGACAAATGCCGATATGGATGCCAAGCCCAAGAAACCATCCAACATCTTACCGGTGGTTGCCAGGCATTTGTCGGTACCGATTATAAAGAACGCCATGACTCAGTAGGAAAGATTATCCACCAAGAATTAGCTGACAAACTGGGACTTCTTCAAACCGACCATCTTCCTTATTATTAATATGTCCCTGACATAATGCTTGAATATGACAACTACAAGCTATACTGGGACCGCACTGTGCTCACAGACCAACCAGTGGCCCATAATAGACCGGATCTCATACTAGTGAATAAAATTACCAGGCAAACAACACTTATTGATGTGGCGATACCTAACACTAACAATTTGCGTGTTAAATACAACGAACAGATCGCCAAGTATAGAGATCTGGAAATACAAATTAAGAGACAATGGAGAATGGAAAGTACCCAGACAGTACCTATTGTTCTATCTACTACTGGTGTTATTTCCAAAAACCTCCTAGCGAACATAAAACAGTTGGGTCTAAATGAACATCTTTATAAGGCCATGCAGAAAGCTGTACTCCTTGCGACGTCCAACATACCAAGTTACCTAGGGCTCGATAACACGGAAAGAGTCCCACCAGAGCTCAATCCTTTTGATACCGTAGGTATCTGGGATGAGTGAATTTTCCCCTTAGAGGGAGTGTGAGCCGTATGGCTAAATCTGGGATAATAATTATATATTAAAACAGTAAACCATGAGATATCAATTTTTACTTCTGTCAATTCATTAATGTCAGTATCGCGTTTTGCGTTTTGGTAAGTTTTAATAACTTTTTGTTCCTAATCTTGTACATTTTGAAATCTTGACAAAGGCAAGGGCTACCTGCCTAAACGTTGATTTCAATGTCACTATCTATAATCTATCTGTAACTAATCCTAACACCGTCAAATTCCCTTATCTTAAAATAACATTTTATAAAACCCAAAATTTTTTCAAAGATCACCCTGACATATATTATTCTACCGTTAGACAAAGGAGGATGTACCGTCGCATTGGACAAATTAGATTATATTCAAAAAGTAGATACTCTTTACAAGATAATATAACATACACTTAAACTAACAATTTTCATGGACAACTTCAATAGACATATGACCTCTAATAAACTTAATTCATTAATATCTGTGTCCCGTTTTACGTTTTAATCCTTGACAAAGGCAAGGGTTTACTGCGGAGACGTTGATTGCTATGGAAAATAAAATCTATTTCCACATGTAATATAAATTTTATTAAACCTAAACCCAAGAAATACTAATTATATATATAATATATATAATATATATATATATATATATATAATATATATATATATATATATATATATATATATATATGTTTAGTATGTTGCAGTAGATATTACTTATATACAGTAGATATAAACAATATATGATATGATAGCAATATATTTGAATGATATGAAAAAGCATATATATTTGAAGCAGTGGAAAGATTTACATACCTGGGGTCGATGTTCACATGCAAACCAAATATTAGAGAGGAGCTCCAATCAAGAATAATGGCAGGAAACCGATGCGTGTACTCCTTAAACAGGCTATTAAAAAGTAAACAGATATCTAGGAATGCCAAAATAAGGATTTACAAAA
>OU898276.1:169363851-169371351 GCA_918026665.1 Diabrotica balteata | reverse complement strand
TGGTCTAAACTTTGCTGTTACTCATCCATCCATTCCAAAATTAGACATAATAAGCTCAATAGAGAAAATATCTCAATGTTTACCAACCCACGAAAAGGAAGAATACAGATTAGTATGTAAACTTGAATTGGAAAAGTTTATTAAGATTGAACAAAACATAAGCAAAGAGGAACTAAAGGCTATAAGAACTTAAAAATATGAGGACTTCATAATTATTATTCTACAACAGACAAAATTAAAGATCTAATAATAAACGGATCTTATACAAAATTATCAAAGGATCCAACAAAGCATTTGGAAAATAGAATATATGGAACTTTATTCAAGTTTAAAGATTGCTTAACAAGTTATCAGAGAAGATTAATTACACCTCATTACAGTAAGACCCTCATTTTTATGGAGTACCGAAAGTTCATAAAATGAATATACCACTTAAATCCATTTGTAGTACCATGAATTCTCCTTGTAGTGAACTATTAAAATAAATTTTTATTAAATATTATACAACCATTTGCAAATAAAAATGTATACTTATGGAACTAAGGAACATAATATTTACCTTAAAGAACATCATATTGTTCCTTCAGGTAAATATTTTAATTAAAATACTGTATCCCAAATATTCAACAATGGTAACATTTTATTGTAATTTATTAAATATTTTTTTAAAAATTTAAAAAAAACACATAAGATTCTTGTTTGAATTTTATTTCACGCTTGCGTTAGTTATCAGTCTTAATTTATTTACTGTTTGACCCAATTATAACTTCTAATTTTCTCTCAAGAGACTCATCCTGTATAATACACGTATTTGCTGACGCCTATGTTCGCAGTTAATGTCGTTTGGAGAAAAGCCAAAGCCAGCGTCCCCTTACCTTTCCCGTAACCAACAGTCCTACCCCTTTTCCTTTATTGTTCTAAAAAGTAATCAATAGTTGGGGTACAATATCATCCACTCTAATCACTGTAAACTTGAAGGGGTCATTCTATAAACTCTCCATTAGATAATACCTACTCAATCTGATAGATGATACACTCAAGGGGTATTGTGATGAGAGTTTAATTCTATTAAGTTTGAGGTCGAATATTAGCCAAATACAATTATAGTAGAAAGTTATTCCTACAGACCAAAAAAAAATTATTTATAAAAACTTTCAAACTAAATACATCTAAATATTTGGATGTTTCGGGTTTTGAAATACTATTTAATATAACTTTTTTTATAACTCTACGTTCTCTTAAGTTATCATAACCATTAGAACATATAACGGGTAAAATTAAGTACTGAGGCAGAAAAAACACTTATTTTTAACAAGTTGTATTTTTGTTTAGCTGAACTGTAATTTACATTTTCTTACACATCTACCGCATATTTTTTATATATATAATATACAGTAGAGCTGTATAGTAAATTCGAAAGAGGAATCAGGCAGGGAGACACAATATCACCAAAATTGTTCAATCAGGCTATGGAAGACATATTTAAAAAATTAGAATGGGATACATACGGAATAAGAATAAATGGAGAGCCCTTGAACCACTTGAGATATGCAGACGATATAGTCCTGATAACAAATAAGAAGGAAGAGTTACAGAAGATGGTTGAGGAACTAGATAGAAAAGCGACAGAGGTAGGTCTAGAGATGAACTATAGTAAAACCAAGACTATGACAAACCAAGAAGACCAATTAGAAATAGTAGTCAAACAGAATAAATTAGAGCAGGTGGCAGAATACATATACCTAGGACAGATAATAAAGCTGAACAGGGACAATCAAACAGAAGAAATAAAAAGAAGAACTAGACTAGCATGGGCCTCATTTGGTAAACTATCATATATTCTAAAAAATAAAAAGTTTCCTCAATATATGCGAACGAAAGTATTCAACCAGTGCATTTTACCAGTTATCACATATGGCTCACAAACATGGACTTTCACAAAGGAGAACATCGACAGGATATCCAAAACACAAAGAGCAATGGAAAGACAGATGCTGGGTATCGGTCTTAAAGACAGGAAAAGAAACTCATGGATCAGAGAAAAAACAAAGGTGAACGATGTATCAAGACAGGTTGCAAAACTTAAATGGAACTTCGCCGGTCACACTCTCCGGCAAAAAGATGAAAGATGGAATAAGCGAATTCTACACTGGAGACCATGGAAAAAGAAAAGAAAAAGAGGAAGACCACAGATGAGATGGACTGACGACCTTAAGAGAACGGCAGGAAAGGACTGGATGCAGATCGCGCAAAATAGAGACCAATGGAGATTAACAGGAAAGGCCTATGCCCAAGAGTGAACGTTTAAGGCTGATTAGATAGATAGATAAATAGATACAGTAGAGCTACGAATGAAGAAGTACTGAGAGTAATCAACACACGCCCTCATCTGGTCAATACTATCAAAATTAGAAAGACGTCATGTCTAGGAAACATCATGCGCCATACAGAATTTATGCAGCTCCAGGTAATATTAAAAGGCAGGATTGCAGGTAAAAGGGGCATAGGACAAAAGAAAAAATTTTAGCTACGAAACATCAGAGATTGGACCCACACAAGAGGACATGAATTACTTCGTCAAGCTCAGAACAGAAAGAAATTTTCATTTTGATCAACAACCTCAACAGAAAAGGGACTTAGGAGAAGAAGGATACATCTACCACTTTAATAAAAATATTTTTGTGTCTATTTTTTCCTGTCCTATTTTTCTGTAAAAATTCTTACATACCATTCATCCGGGAGTTAGTAAATTTGGAAAAATATTACTTTGCCTTTACCTAATGCGTTGTAAAGAGCCACCTCATACTCGAGCTGCCTTGTTAATACTGAACAGTACGGATCTATATCAGAAGATCGATAAATATTCCTGTAAATGGCAAGCAGCAACTGTACCAAGTTAAAGCGTATGGTAGTATATCCTAAATCACCCCAGGCAAGTAGAACGAACCATTCAGAATCTTGCCCCAAAGAGATTTGGTCGGTCCGCAGGATTATGAGGGGAGCAGATAACTAACATTATGGATTAATTAACAATCCCAGGGATCTGTCTTGGGCCCGACGCTATGGAATCTGGCATATGACGGGGTTATGCACTGTGAATACGGAGAGGGTACAACCCCCTTCGCATTCGCGGATGACCTCGCTGTACTGGTAGTAGCCCGGGATGAGCCAGATCTCAAATACCGGGTTCGGAACGCAGGTGTCGTCGTAAAGAAATGGATGACGCAGCACGGACTAAAACTTGCGACAGAGAAAACCGAAGCCATCATTCTGAAGGGGACAAGGAACAGGCAAGGTGTTGAATTAAAATGTGCGGGAGTATGTCTAACACCCAAGAAACAAGTAAAGTATCTAGGAGTGACATTGCACCAGAATGGAAAATGGGGGGAGCACATTCGGGAGGTGGTCCGAAAGGCTGCGAATAGTGCGGCTGCGTTGGGAGAGTGATGCCGAACATTGGAGGACCCAAATCCGAAAGGAGGAGGGTCTTACACGGTGTTGTACAGTCTATCGTCCTCTACGCGGCACCAGTCTGGAGCGAGGCGGTAGAGATAACGGCCTATAGGAGTCTTATGAAACGAGTAGACAGAACAAGTCTGTTGCGAGTGGCATGCGCCTACAGGACTGTGTCTGCGGCAGCCTTATGGACCATCACTGGATGTATTCCGTTGCATGTTTTGGCGGTGGAAAGAAAAGAGCTTTATGAGAGAAGAGGCCCAAACCTTACTGTGGCTGAGAGAAGACAGGTAAGGGAAAGGTCAGTTGTAAGATGGCAAGAAGAATGGAACAATACGGAGGATGTGGCACAGTGGACGAAAATGCTGATCCCAAACATAAGAGCTTGGGTGGACTGTGGCCACAGGCGACTGGATTATTTCCTGACGCAGGTGCTCACAGGACACGGGTGTTTTAGGGCCTACCTTTATAGGATCGGAAAGGCTGATACAGATGAATGCCTATATTGTGGATACTCGGACACTGTGACACATACGATGTTAGATTGCAGCAGATGGATAGTGGAAAGGAACAGAATGGAGAGAGAGACAGGTGTGAATTTTGTTACAGTGAGAGAAATGATTGAGAGAATGATTGAAAATAAATTAGGTTGGATTAACATACACAGTTATATCCGTGCAGTGATCAAGAAAAAGGAAGAGGAAGAAAGACAGCTGGACCAACGGCAAAGGTAGAGTGAATGATGCTGAAAGGTGAAGTTAGAACAGTGGGTCACACTTTTTAAGTTAGAATGCGTGAGTTTGACTGTGGGGAAGGAGGAAATGCCCTTCTGGGAATGATGCCGAACTAGGAGTGTGGATGTGTATGAATGGAGAATGAATGAATAAAGGTAGTGCTTCGGAAGTGATGCCGGCCTTACAGCGGCCATTCCGCTTCCGGATCGCTGGATGACAGAGGAGGGTCTGGTTTAGCAGGTAGGCGTTCGGCGTAGACTCGGCGACGAGAGGGCATTTTAAAGTACCTCGGAACTATCGCCGGGAGTACGAAGAACGAATCCTGCACTAAGGTTAGTCAGGCGGCGTCCTGGACTGAGATGTCTTTTGAAGATTCCAGACCCCCCTCCCTGGAGAAAGACGAAAAGAAAACAGATAACTAACATATCTAGCATTAAAGTTTCCACGCATATTAATCATACAACAGAATATTAAAACTACTAAGAACACTATCTTCAGAAGATAAACTCTTAGAATTAGAATGTAAGAATATAACAACCAAAGTATAACAGACGAGTAATTACCTATAAAATTGGGTGCCTAATTGTTATGCTTTGAATAGCTCCTAAAGCTTTATATATAAAAATAAATAATGGCACAATATATTTACAGACGATGTACAGACAATTAAGAGGCGGAAACTTGAATATTTCGGTCATATATTAAGAGGTCCTCGTTATGGGCTACTACGTTTGATTATAGAGGCAAAATAAAAGGTAAAAGAGATGTAGGAAGAAGACGAACATCCTGGCTACGAAATCTAAGGGAATGGTTTAGTCTGAGCTCTAGCCAACTATTTAGAGCTGCTGTAAGTAAAATAAGAATTGCCATGTTGATATCCAACCTTCGTTAGAAGATGGAACCTTAAGAAGAAGACAATATATTTCTGTCACATCCGCAGCTGTGAATTTGCTTAAATGTAGCTTCAGGTAGATGTTGGCTTCTTTACTCATTGTACTACTAACTTAGTCTTATATGTTAAGACATGGTTTGGTATGTCCCACCAAAAGGGGACATACCAAATACATAAGTTTAGAATATTAAAAATATAAGTTTTGGTAAGATAAAATTTCAGAAAAAATGATTGGAAAATCTAATCTCTATTCATTTTTCTTTTAAAGTAAAAAAACTTTTTAGCACTATGACCTAAATTTTTGTATTTTCTTCTAAATCAAATGTTAGAGTTCTGATTTTACTTTCTGATATTGAATCAATAATCAGACCAAGCTGCAAAGTGGAAAGAGGATTATCTGCAAAAAACTAAAGAACTCTTAAATGATACTAAGTATTACACTACCCTCAAAAGAATCCTGTATGGACATTGCAATAAAAAGCAAATTGGGTAGTATCTAAATTAAACAGAAAGAAATTTATTGATAATAAAAAAGCAAATGAGTTAAAAAGATATAATTCTACTGCTCCACATTTTTAAGTTGCACCTAAAATATATAAACCACCTATGTCTATGAGAGCAATAGTTTCATCTTTATGCCCTCCTAATGGACCAATAGCACAACTTCTTACTGACATCTTAACTAATTCTTATGGTTAAAACAACAACATTTACATTAAAGATTCATTTGACTGAAGTACTTTCATCAATAATTTTCAATTACCACAAAACTATGTTTTGTATGTTTTGGTTAGTATTGATGTAACATCACTATTTACCAATTTACCTTTAGATTTAATCATAGGTTGTGTTGAAAAACATTGGAACGAAATTTCACAACATACTACTAGCGACTTCAACACTCTTATCAACCTTGTTTTAGATTAAAATATTTTCATATTTTATAAACAAATTTTTGGTCTAGTTCTTCACCCATTCTAAGTAGCTATGTCATGGACAATGTTATCAAGGATTAAATTAACAATTACACTTTTTTCATTCCTTCTAATAAAAGGTATGTAGTTGATTAAGTTTTGGCACATCCTAAACACAAAATTCATGAAAAAGTTAACATTTTCAACAATCATAATTAACATATACAATTCACACTGGAGGAAGCGGTGGAAGATTCTCTACCATTTCTTGACATGAGAATTGTAAGAACTACAGATAATGTGTTAAAAACCAGATGGTTCAGAAAACATATGTGCAGCAATAAATCTATAAGCTATTACTTACGACATCCAAACACGGTGAAAATGAACCTTATAATGAGATTAAAAGAACGTGTTTTAGTGTCATCCAGATTACTTAAAGAAAGATCTTCAATGGTTGAAAACTATTTTAATTAAAAACTCTTATCCTCCAAATATGCTACAAAGAATGCTTTTTTCCAATACTGTTAATATACTTAACTTACCATTTTTTCCGAAATCTCAGAAAATTGTATCCAACAATCAGAACATCTATTATCATTTACTGCCTTATATACCATAATTAACACCTTAATTAATACAAATACTAAAGGTTATTGACAATATAAAAATAGTAGCAAAAAACATCAAAATTATTTCATCTTTATATTCAAAAACTAAATATCCTATAGATAAATCAGATAAAACAAAATGTAGTATATCCAGACCAGGAGAAATCTATCCAATCGAATGATTTCCCACAAGAGTGATTGTAGAATAAAAAAACCATCCTGTGCTTTGGCAGAGCATGTAATCGACATATTGTATCATATTACAAATTGTGATAACATTAAAATTTTGTGTATTAAGGTATTCAATTTAAAAGGACCCTTTATGTAAATGGTGTGTGTTAGCAAGAGTGATAATAATTTAAACAAAAGGTCAAAAATTCAAAATCTAAGCAAAATATATAATTATATTCTTTCTTTATAATTCAGTCATAAAACCACCAAAACAACATCACATTATTATTTGATTTTTCATAGATTTGTTACATTTTTTGGGTATCTGTGAATAATAAATAAATATTTTTTTTAATCGTATCTCATTATCTTTCATTTTTAACAAAATTTTTATGTTGGCAATATAATTGCCAAAAATAAATTAAAATACAAACTATAAGTTGGCATTGATGCCATTAGGGGTTATTTGTAATTGTTCATTGGTTGCTATTGAAATTTATGTATAATTTATTAACACCAAATATAGATTTAGACCAGATGATCGAAGGAATTGGTACGCAGTTATGCTTCCATATCTAATCCCTTTGCGGCATTTGACTTTCAAGGTTAAATAAAATAAGCCTTAGTTCATCCAAAATGTCTATAATCAAAGAAAGAGAGGTAAAAAAGCTTCCCCATAGTCAAATATGGAATTCGTGAGAACTTTCTTAAGGCTGTTCATA